>JAVXUP010002027.1:0-166129 GCA_033070095.1 Escallonia herrerae
AGGGTGGTGTCTTCCAAGTATCGAAGAGGGCAGTCACATAAGTTAGAAACAATTAGATTATGTTAGTTACAAAACATTTTGGGAGATTATCCCTTCAAACACATGAAGAGGGCCAATAGAACATGCTATACTACTGAATTCTACAGTCTGCAAGAAAGCATCACTGCCCCCATGCAGTATGAAACCACATTCTGTAATGGATGCAGCAATTGAAAGCTATATTGACTAAAAAATTAGAGACATTTGGGGGACTATTCATATTGGAGCAGCTGTCTGAAATCAGTTATTTGCAGATTCTTTCCTCATTAATGTAACCTTTAACCCAGATAAGTACCACTAAAATTTTTTGTTTAAAAAGACAGCTGTCAGAGCATTTTTTCATTCCAAGAGAAGTCACTGGTGCATCTTCCAAATAATAGCGTATTCCACATTGAATCATTCAACTTTGCCTGTTAACAGTTATGAGAAAGCAACACGATTCTACAGTCATATTGCTTGAAGAAAGCTTTTGTTTAAGAAGATTACTTCAGATGCTTGATATTTCAGCAGCAATAGTATAAAGAGTGGTATAACTATACAAGATATCAAGAGCCTATTTATAAGTTTAAGAATGAAGGGGTTAAGGCTATCTCTTCTCAGAACGAATAGCAATAAGCAAGCATTAACCTGAGGCATAGAAGAAAGAAGATAGCGTCATACCTGTAGTTATAGTTTTTCACAACAAAATATAGTGGTGGTCCAACTCTGAGATATTCTGATATATTATTAAAATAGCCCTGCGAAATAAAACAGTTGGACCATACATTATGAATGACAGTGCTCCATGAGATAGACTTATCAAACAAATCTGCATGAGATAAATATTGCATAACGACAACAAATATGAAGCAACAATACCTGAAGATACGAGTCTCGAGGAAGAACAATTTGTTGTTCCAAACCAGGTTCAATCCTTGTACATAATGCCTTTGAGGATCAAGAAAATGGAAGTATCAACTCAAAATTTGAGAGGAACATAACACATGAAAATAAATGCAGCAACAGCATAAGAGCAACTTACGATGCTTGCCAATGCAAAAGCAGAAAAGACACAAATGACCACTAATTTAACTCCCCAAAGACACAGGACGGGTGCATGAACTTCCTACAAAAGGAAAAAAAACCATAAAGTGATTAATAAGCACAAGCCACTGCCAACCATAGCTCCAACAACAATCTTATTTTCTTTTTGTAATAGGCAAAGTATTATTCACAAAACAATAGAGTTCATAGCAAGCAAAAACGCATAAATGCCAGCATGAAGTTGTCTGTCCATTTCAGCCTTGGTGAGGTTTAATTCATCAAAACACCCTGGGGATAAGGTACCATCATAAAAAAATAGTCCCCCTAGGGCCCACCCTGTAAGTGATAGCATACACATTTGTAATGTTGCCTATCGATTAACTTATACTACTTGAAGATCATATATAACTTTGTACTAGTTAAACTGCAAACACAGAAAATCGACACTTGATAACCTGTTCTAGGTATTAAAGAATAAAATTCAACTTGGCATGACAAAAACAAAACCTTAATCATCCTTGTCATCGTTTTCTGTATAAGCAACCTATGTAGGAACATGTTGCTATCACGTCTCACTGAGAATTATCTTACACACACTGCTATTAGACAAACACTTACTTACAGGATCACTTGTGTTCTATGTTACATGGACTCTTCGGTTTTGCGTGAAGTACCCGTGTCGGACACTCGACACTTGGACATGGGTATGAGATATGTGTCCTACACATCTCATAGGATATGCCATTATGATACTATCTTATAGTCTTTTGTTTAATTAGTAGTTGCTTTGAGTGAAGATAAGTTGTCAATTAAAACCAAATGCATCACATAAAACACCTTTTTGCCTTCGAAATAACTAAAAAGCAATAATAAATATGAACATTTTGCCGTGTCCCCGTGTCTTGCGTTTTCAAAATTAGACGAGTCCGACACTTGGACACGTATCCGATCCGGACACTCGTACCGAGTCCATGTAACATAGCTTGTGTTTACTGATAAGCATGTCATGAGGATAATTTTTTGACTGGTAAGTCATGATTATTGATAGCAAATGCATCCATAGCCCACATGACTAAAAGCTCAATGATACCCAAATTTAAAAGGTTCGCATAAGAAAATGAAAATAGAAAGTATTAAGACTTGATATTTAGTCAAGCACATATGCCAGCAATACTGCCATCATGAAAAATTCCAATTGGTGCAAAATGTTATTACCTTCATATATCGAGCAAGTAATCCAGGTTTTTTCTGACTACTGCCTACAAATTCGTTAGTTTTTCTCATCAGCTTTTATGGTTAAGTTAAAAACTGAAACAAGTAATCATGTGTTGAGAAAATCAATGCAAGTACCTTTCTCAGAATCGGTATAAGAACCAGAAATTTTTATGCAAGGAAGACAATCAACCCTGTGATCCTCAGCCCTCAGGAAATCAAGGGCAATCAAAGCTACAAAAGCAGTTACTTGCAAAAGGAAGTCCAATAGTACAGCCAATGCTGCAAAATTATCCATATAACAATAAATAGTCGTATATAAGTCGTACACCAGTTCTACAATTACCATGAGGCCACTCATTATATTAAGATAAGAGATATTCAACCTGCAAACATCGAAAAAACACGGCATGCTGGCATAGGAATAAAGCTTCCAACTGCAAATGCCAAAACCTCAGCTAGACTAGCTAGTGTTATGGATGGTCCAACTTCTACAAGTGCATTGCTTATTCGGCCTTCTAAAGGCAACTCCATCTGCTGCCGCTTTACAGCTTGCACCAGTATGCACATGTTGTCAACCCCAACCTGACAGAAAACAGAAAAGGCAAGTAAAATCAAGCAAGAAAAGGAAGTCAAGGTGTATTGAAACGTTGTGGCGAAGAATCAAACTTTCAAAACTAATCAAGGAGACAGATGGCGTATCTGCGAGGAATATCTTAGATTTCAAGAACCAAGTAAATATGCTGCAACTATGCAGAAGAACCAGATTTACATGCTACAACAACACTTAACATGCATCAAAAGAAGAAAATTCTTAGGCCTTTACCCCAATCACAGAACCTACACCACGCAGATTAATTTCACCTAAACAAGAACGTCTCACATAAACATACGCCATTTAGCATTAACAGAAAATTGTAATATCACCAGGCAAAGGATGACCAGGTCAAAACCATCAATGATCAAACAAAGAGTTATTTTTCCTTCCTTTGTATCGAAGTCATCCAACTCCTTGAGATAATCAATGAGAACAACTACCTTTATATACTCCAGCTTTTTATAATTAAATCCTCCAAGATACAGAAAAGTTAACTTACAGCCAAAACAAGGAAAGGAATGACTTCCATGATGATAAGTGTAGATTTTACTCCAAGTGCGCTGAAAAATCCAACCGAACCAAGGACAGAGAGCATGACAAGAATAACCCCTGAAAGACCTAGCAATACCTGGAATATAACGAGGTCAATGATTTAGACGATAAGGACATGTAGCATTCTTAAGTGAAGTATAAAATGGTGCACAAAACAAACCAAAAGTAAATTCATGTACATAGAGTGAGACAAAAATAAGGAGATTCATCCTCACGTAAGATGCAATTAGAGCAAGCCCCCAAATAAAACAGGGTTCAATTCTTTGTGACACAATTCAGAAGAACATAATAATAGAAGGCTGGGAAGAAGAGGACTAAAGTGCAAATCAAGACACTGGTATATGAAATTTCAATCTTGGAACTCTGTCCATATATCATGTGGCCAAGAAGGTGCAAACTTAAAATGAGTAAAAAGTCCAAACCAATTGATAAGGAAGCAGAAAACTGAAGAAAATTTTAAGGTGGATGCTGTCATAAGTTTAAACAATTTAGTTTTTTTAAGAATTAGAACAACCATGAACACTACCATGTAAATGCAAAGATTCAAAGTTTCAATCCGCAGATGAATTTTCTGGCTTGTGATATTTAGCATAGGAATCCCGATAACCGAAATAATATTGAGGTCTGTAGGACATAAAAGTTGAAACAGTATTAAAAGAGAATAAAAGGGCGTTGGAAATGGAATCATACCTTAGATGACATGTAAAATGAAGTGAAACGAGGTGTATCGCCCAGAGTCAAAGATATATAAGCAAACATCACAAGGTAGCTTATCTGAAAGAAGCAAGGCACCAAAAAAAAATAAGGGGTAGCTTGGTAGAAAGCAAAAGAACTGCAACTCAATATTAGATGACAAGAAGCATGCTCAATCATAAGCTTCATTTATACAAGGTAAGACTGTTGCCAACCTTCATGTGGAAGATGCCTTGGGCAGTGTGTGTGTGTGTGTGTGTTTGTATGCACGCGCTCGTGTGAGAGGAAGAGACATATCCATATAGATGCGCGGGGGGGAGGGAGGGAGAGAGAGAGAGAGAGAGAGAGAGAGAGAGAGAGCATGGCCTCACCAAGATAGTTATAGCATCTGCAGTACTTTCTCTTTTTAATTCTTCCTCGACAGAGCTTTCTGATGAAAATGCAAGCGTTAAGTTTTTCGATTGCACCATTGGCATGAGCTCATCCTGCCACGAAGAATTGCTTCAGATTTTCACTACAAGCGTAAACAATAACAAGTAAATGGCATTTTATTAAGTATAGGAAACAGACCTTCACCAACTGAACGAAGGCCTTCTCCCAGGCCACGGCCTTCTTAGATACATTTCCTTCTTTATCGATTGCGTTGTTTAGAGGATAAGTTACAACAAATGCAGAAGCCTGTCTTGCAAATCATTATAGACTAAGTATGCAGCTTGGTCCCGTTTGCAACTAACAAAAGATTAGTGAATTACCTCAGAAAAATTGTTTCTAGAGAAACCTCCTAATGCAGTGCTTGGATCAAGTGGTGCTTTAAATGCGCTCATACATGTGTCTGCTGAGGTATAATGCTGAAAAGAAACATCCAGCATACTGGTATTAACAGAAGCTCATGCTAGGAAGAAAGCATCAAAAGGTACAAACACGTGGCACCATCATATATAGTTCTACATTACTTTTTCACAATTGTATATCTACAAATTTAAAGAAAATAATGAAGGTAACTTCTGTGCAATTACAAGTTGTAGCATAACAAGTTTAGGTGCAGCAACCCTCTAAAAGCAATATCATTCTTGAGAAGAATGAACCACGTGAGTTGGTTCTAAGGTCAAATTAGTAACTGTCAGATACAAGAACCAACTAATTTACGGGAAAAAACTATTACATGGGTGATTAGAAAATTGATTCATTCATGTTTGTGAGCATGTGTGCATAACTGCATATCATATTGGATAGTAAGATTTCCACCAGTCACATACCCAGGGTGATTTCCAACTTAGTTTTCATTATTTTCCTCAAATTAGCATTACTAAACAAAGAACTGTTTGTTCCTTTCCAAAAACTGATTTTAGAAAATATGATAGAATTATTTAGAGTTGGAAATTAAAGAGTTTTTTCCCTCCGATTTAAGTAGCGTATTGGCAAACTATGCTTCCTTTTACACATTAGATGCTCTGTGATTTCCACATTAAATCTCTACTTTGTGGTATAATAAGGACTTGCGAAAACATAATGTTCCCGGTAAGACCCCTCTTAAATGAAACCACAACTCGCATAGGGCATGACATTGTCTCACTATAAAGGGCTAGCCAAGTAGGTAGTAAAGAGTTCATTGGCAGGGTCTCTTAAGGCTGATCTCAAATACAATCAAATATGATGAAGGACGGAATGCCACAATTTCCCCTCCTTTAGGCTTCATGTAGGATATATCGGGCTTGCCTTTGTTTCCAACAGTGCCCCTCCCCCCAACACCCCCCACCCACCCACCCCTTCCCCCAACAAAAAAAGAAAAAAGGAGGACAACCCGATTGGGTAGCCCAATCCAAGCTTTCGAGAGTAGTCTCTAATACCATCTATAACAACCCATAGTCACGCACCACTACTGGACAATGCCTCCCTCAAAAGGGCTAGCCAAGAAGGTACTAATCAATCAATTGGCAGGGTCTCATAGGGCTAGGCTCAAATTTATTCACAAGTCATATTCGATGTGACCCACCCCCGTCCTTCCAAAATGAGGAAAAAGACTGAATGGATCTACAAGCATGATATTCTCACAAGATATTTTCCGATAAATGTAAAAAGTTTCAAATTAATATGAAAAATTCGGATAGAGAATTATCGCCGTTCCCCTCAATAAATCCCCATCTAGAATTTTGGGCGTGGCCCCGTTTTTTCCTCTCCCATCATTCAGATGTCCAAGCTTTCACATTCTAGATTATAATTGGATTATGTATGCCAAGTTGATATCAACCATATATTTGCAGATGCCCAAAGCTTTAATTTTCTACATTAATATTCGAGTCGGTATATTAAGTTGATATTGGCTATACTTTCAGCAGGATCATAAAAATGGATGCTCCTTTTGGACGGCTTACCATATTAAATTATATAAAGCTAAGAACTGCAGCTATGTTAGATGGACTCTTCAAAACTCATGAAATACCCGTGTCGGACCCTCGACCCTTGGACATGGGTATGGAATATGTGTCTGACACAAGTCATAATATATGCCACTAAGAACACTATCTTATAGTGTTTTTTTTTAGTTCTCTATTGCTTTGAGATGATATAAGTTTAAAATAAAACATTGTGCGTCACATAAAACACCATGTTAAATGAGAAATAATGAAAAAATAACAATACGTAGGAATATATTGCCGTGTCCCATGTCTTGGGTCTTGAAAATGAGATGAATCCGACACTTGGACACATATCAGACACAGACCCTCATTTCGAGTCCATGTAACATAGAACTGCATCCCTATTACTATAGTTAATATTTCTGCAATTTACAAGGAAAACGTTCCCACAGAAAACTTGTTCAACATTTGCAAGACGATTAAAATCCTCCCCCCACGACCCCCCTCCCAAACAAAAACACCAAGTCAAAAAGAAAAAAAAACAAAAAAGAGAGTTCACAAGCTTAAAACATAAAAATCGAGATCACCAGAATGTACCTGAAAACAGTACTCAATATGTTGAACACCCCCATATCCATCATAATTTCCAGGATCCATTTTGAAATACTGCCATGAAAAACAGGTCCATAAGTCACATAACAAACAGTTAGATCATAGGGAATCAATCATTGGTTGCAAGAGAAGGAAATAGGATATAGCACTAGTTGCCAGGACAACAAACAAATGCTGCCATCAGTGCCATGGACACTTGAATACCCAGCCCGTCTTAGATAGCCAAGAGATGATTTTTGGTCATGTAGGTGTATATTAAAGGAGTGCCTTTTGTGAAAAAAGAAAATTCATTTCACAATCATCAATTTAAAGATCTAGGAGAGCTCATAATCATTCTTATACATCTTCTAGGTAATCATAATCAGTAAACCGTAACCGAGAGTAGATGAAGCTTGCAAAGGATTTCAAGTCCAAACAGATTACATGTCAATGATTAAAGGCAGCAGTTTAATAGGAAATGCAAGATAAAACAAGAACTTTGTCAAAAACAAGTGAAACAGAAACGCTGCTCCTTTTAGTAGTCTAAAAAAGGTTCAAGTTGGACAATGTTCATAATTTTTGAAGACATTCAATGCCCCTTATTCTCTCTGGCCTTGGAAAATAAAGCACACCCAGATCAAATTATTGAGATGGATAGAAAATTATATTGAGGAATTGCTCTTTTCCACACAAGATCTCATAAACTAGCCCCAAAGTAAAACTATAGTCACTATTCTGTCAAAAACCTTTTAGGGGCAACATGACTCCTTCGCTCTTAACATTGTATCATCGACGAATTGTAAAATACAAGTGAAGAAACAATAAGGCAGGTACAATCCTCATGTACAAGTCCTACACAGGCGGAACCGGTTACCTTCTCAGTCTTAGGTTCCAAGCTCTTTTAGTCATGTTTCTTCATAAATAAAAAACAAGCAGTCCTTGGAAGAGGTGCACTTCCAACTATAAATTTTAAGCATCAGACTCCAAGGATTGTCAACTGAAGGTTTTAATTGTTGTGTCTCCTCATTGAGTTCTGAAATTAGTAACTTGTTTACACATACAAAATTTGCAGGTTGCCAAGTTTCTTGAATTCCAATTTCTTAATACTCTGATACCTGAAGAACACTTTGAGTGGCACAATCCTGGCCCAGTGGCTTCATGCACATGTCAGTCAAAGATACCAATGAGCCAGAATAATTTGCTTGGATACCATCAACCTGTCAACACAAGAGTAAGCTAGTTCCTTGAATAACAGAAACAGGTACAAAAACTAAATTCTAGTTGCATGTTGGGCATAGCACCCTAGTGAAGAAAACAACAGTAAAAAATGGGTCAAATTTAAGCATACATACTTCTACTCAAGTTACTAAAATTCCGGGTCAGAAAGTTACGTAACAAAACATATACCTTCTTTTGTATTTCAAATAGTAACTTGATATTGTCCTCTGTCACGATACTGGGTGATTTTCCATGTACTGTGTCAGGTTTTGTTGCTAAAATGAGCTGAAAAAAGCATAGCATGTTAATAACACATACCAAAAGAATACAAAAATGAGGAATAGGACCCTCAATGATACAGGTTGAAGAAACTACTGCTTCCATTCTGATTTGAGAAGATACTAATGCAAAACTACTTAAAAGACTAAAAATAGGTTATCATATAGAGTATGAAAAAAGTTTGCAACTGTACAGGTCACTAACAAATGTCGATTTTTGATATAAACATGTCTAAAATTGACGAAGTTGCACAAATTGAACTTTAATCAAATCACAAGTCAACAACATAGCGAAGCTTGAGCAAGCATATAGGCATCTCAAATATACATGATATCCTCTTCGGAACATATAGCAAAAGCACTAAAATGGAAACAACCAGAGAATTTCAGTCTAGAATTTCCCACAATAATGACTCCCCAAGCAATTGAGAATTATAGCACGACACAAAAACACTCGTGCAACGAATAAAGTAGGCATGTTATAATTCAACAATACAATGGCTTAGAACCTGCTCAATCCTGTAAAAAGGTGCTAGGTGGTTGTCAAAAAATTGTTTCTCCTCCGCAGCTTTACTCCCAGGGCCTACCCATAGCTGAAACCAAAGAAATCTTATGAATTAATCGAAGAAACATAAATTCTGGACACTCAAGCTGCAAAGCAATTTTCTCCATACTAGGCAAAAAGAGCAGCAACTTGGAATGACATTATGCATGTAGAATAAAGCGAAAGACAGCAAAATTCTGTTTATTAAATTAAAAAATTGCTTCAGGACAAGTGGGAGTGGTTACCAGAGTGATAAACATTCTTGTGTGTACCATTTAAAAAGTGGCTTAGATGCCTCATCATACCTTCTCGGGCCGTGTCTCTACTTTGAAACGGACTAAGCCCAAACACAGCAGAAGAACAACACCCACAGAAGAACACAAGACAAGGATAGGATTTCTAGCAACCCATTTTCCATATCTCCTGAAGATATAGATACAAAAGGTACAACATGAGTAACTATCCTTCATATGCTAATAATAGCATCGACGACCTAGGGACTGACCTGTAAAATCTTGACATGTATCCTTGCACAACAGAAAGTTGAACTCCACTAGAAATTTGGGGACCATCCTCGAGCATCTGCAGAACTCCAGTAAAGATACCCTTGTTATGATGGTATCATAAGGAAAACATACAGCACAATCAATATAGCTTACACTTGGCAGGCAGTGAAGTATTAATAGACGAGCTGCCACTATAAAAAGCTATAAAAAAATATCGTGTTAAGCATGATGTAAATTCTTGGCCAGATATCAGACAGCTAAAGCTATTGAAGCAACTAGCTAATTAAGTGGTTTTCGAGATCATTGAGTCTCCAACTTGCATTGGGTCCCTCACACATTTGTGCCCTGGTGAGTGTTCTATGATGCTGTATGTGCCCTGGTGAGCACCTTTGGATTTGTCTCTCCAATTGCAGTCCAGGTCGCAGTTGCAGAAGCATTGTTGTCTCACTCACTGACTAATAATCTTTTAGAGCAGATAGAAACTTAGAGATACCCTACTAGCCTACCTTCCTCTGAATCAATTGTCCTACATCTGTCTATCAAAAAAAAATTTGTACTGGCCTGGCTATAGACTTTGATAAGATAAAGACGAAGTTTGATAAATGTTGCTAAACAACATAATAGCATAAACACTGCATGTTTAGCTTCTCAAGCTATCCTAAACAAGCAACGGACTATTTGCGAAAGGCGGCAGATTCAGTGTACCTGCATGGGAATATTCTCATCTTTTTGCCTCTTGAGTTGGTGAATTACACCACTCTCAGTGACTTTTAACAAAGGCTTTGTTCTAGAAGCTGGGCTCCTTTCGTTCTTTCGATGCATAAAACCCCAACCGAGAAACATGGAAACCAATACGATATACAGAATTGCTGCAGCAAATTCGATACATCTGGCCTGCAGCCATAAAGAGAACCTAAATTAGAGTTTTAAACATTGGACTAAATATGCTTCGTTTGACAGGACTAAAGGTCCATCGTATGCGTACTAGTAAATCCATGCATATTTTGTTACACCTAAAAACTGTTCCTCTCTCACCTTTAGAGATCCAATCCTCACAGAACACGCACCCTTTTTAGGAGGCGTAGGAGGAGCTGAATTCGTGCAGACAGAAGATGCAGGACAATCACCACAGGAACAGCCAAGTGAGGTGTCACCACATGAATAAGTAGTGTCATTCATAGGGCTCATTCCAGATGATTCATCAACACTAGACCTGAAATTAATTGCATATGGTGAACCCGGCACATCAAGTCCTGCTCGTCTACCAATAAAAGCATACCACTCTGCCCAAAAGAGGAGGCACTTCATTACAAGCATTACAAAAAATTCGGATGAAAGCAGGTAACACAAGCAAAAAATGTCACCGTAATTCCTAAGATGGCTACTTTTGCAGTTGAGGATCTACCAATAGTCAATAACACAAAAAGACTTGATTCCCAATTTCCCAGGAATCTATTAGGGAGCATACATTGGATAGTGGAGACTGTACTTAAAGGATTCAAGACCTAACCCCAACTAGTTTAGGGCAAAGGATAAAGGATGGTTACACTGATGATGTTGAGGACCTCACATATTCTCATAACGCCAATAAACAGTGTCCTTTCACCACTATCACCACTTCCTAGCACACAAGTAGTATCAGAAAGATCACCAGTAGGAGGAACATTTAAGCTGGTAATTCTTAGGGCTCTCCCATCTGTAATGTTATCATGCTCCATAGTGCCCCACTATAAGTGCTATTTTACAGTGTGTATGATTGAACTTTTTGCTTTACAGTGTGTATGAATGAACTTTTTGCTTTGCGATTAATGCAACTTAAACTTGGTATTTGCAAGAGATATCTTAGCACACATCCATCATCGCATCTGCACTTCAGTCAGATTGGGTCGTCTATGTATAGTAAGGCACATCCATCTTTGTGCATGTGTGCATGTCAATTCGTGCATGCAAGAGAAAGAAGAAAACCTCTAAAATTTTTAGCACCAGCGCCAATAAATTCTATGGCTCGAGTGTTCATAGTGCCAAATTTCACGTCCTTGCAGGAATCATATAACCCCTCACCAAAGGTGTCAGTTATATAAAAATCAATCCCGTCCACTGTTAAATTGTTCTTAACCTGTAACAAAATGTAGAAAAGAAGAGAAGCATAGAATTCATCATGCAGAATTGCTGAATCCTGTATATATCCATGAAATACATTTGCTTCATGAAGAAACTACTGACATTACTATAGACACTTGTAGATCAAAAGATATTATTGGCTAAAGCACTATCATATTGCATCTGGAAAACAATCTTTAATACATGATGAGCAAAAGCCATTGCTAAAACAATGCCAAGTGTGTCATACACTTCCCAGTTAAGGTATAAATTTAACACAATTGACCCCTTAAGTTCAGGACAGTAAGGTGCTTTAATGACCAATATAAGGTGTCACAAACCCGTGACCTGATTTGGCTGCCAACTGCTTCTTAACCAATGCGAAAAACAGGAGATACTACTTACATGCTGTTGCTAGGCAAAACAATAGCTTACTTTCATGACACATCAATGATAACAAAAATGTTGGGGTTATAAAAATAAATAATCTTTTTGATGAGTAAACAGTTGAGTTATGTACTAATAAGGATGACAGAGCGCTCCTTAAGATTTTGTGATCAGATGGCTTATACAAATTGTACATAGAATAGCAGCAGATAAGCAAAATAAGATTTCCTGACCTTGGAAACAGAAGTCACATTGATGAACAGACTCTGATTTGGAGAGCATGAAAGCTCACAGAAAAGATTCAAAAAGTTTCTCAGGCAAGCTGGACAGCCAACAAGGAAAGGTATTGCCTGCAAGCAACATAATATGTTAAAAGAAGGGATTAGACAGCTTATCAATGATTAGCAAGAAAAAATAATCCCAAGATGCAGGCTAGTTAGGACTTGAGCCTTAAACTGACAAGTAAAAGCAGCATAAAGCAGATCTAAACAACTAGTAATAGCAGACAAGCAAGGAAAATTTCCTCCAAAACATAAATTAAGACAATGGAAAATTTCCTCCAAAATGTAAACTAAGTATAAGTAGTACAGACTTCGAGGAAAGATGCTAGGTAGTAAAATGTGTGACATCCACTTAAAAAACTTTTACTTTTTCTCTTTCTTTGGGTTTAAGTAGCTCATCTAAAGTGATATATGTCTAACCCTGTAAGGCAACACACTGATTATAGCAAAGGTAGAACATGCACTGCTTGTTAGAGAAGAGATTAATATGTGCTGATCCAAAGGATAATTGACCAAAAGTGAGTATTATACAAGACAAGTCAAAGAGATAAAAAATCGTTTTAAGAAATTCTTCCTGAAAACTCATTGCAAGGTCTTGCAAAAGACAGATCATTGGAGTAGTTTTCAAATTAATCTTCACTCGACTACTATCGCTCAAAAAAGCTGTTATTCGATGGCATCAAAAGACTATACCACAGAGCTGACAGCAGAAGCTGGTCAGTAACTGCTCAGGCAATAAGAACTATAAATCGAAGTATACAATAGAGAATGGTCTTAAAAGAGATCTCATACTTGCTGGACTTGCGCCCGCAAAGTGTCAAATTGAGCCTCTGTACAACAGACATTTCCGGTAATTGTTGGACACAAACTTTGGATCTTTGATGATAAGAGATCATCTGGCTGTGAACCACAATGAAAAACATACACCATCAGAAAATCAAAATCCTCAGCAGAGTTCAAACGTCCAACTGGTTTTAAGCAGAAATGTGATCTACAAGCAGAACACCCGAAAACTTTAATACAAAGCTCGGGAAGCTTTAACAAGAGCATAAACCAGAAACGGCATACAAAATGAGCATACTGATTATAAAGGCAGACACTAAGAAATGTCATGTCCTAAGATTGGTTACCATAACGGCATCATCTATGCTCTTATAGCTAGTAAGTACCTTCACTGACGGGGAACCAAAAGGGCAGTTCACTACTTTTCCATCACTACGTGCTCCACAAATATCATACATGGCGCAATATTCTGCGGAATGTGTTTGCCTAACCAAAAAAAGGAACTCGAGTTATGAGAGAAACAAGAAAGTCAATAGAAATTTTGAGACCAAAGTGATATCCCAGTGATGAGAGCCTCTTCCTTCACTGTACAATGCCACAAGTTTGACTCGAACCTCCACTATCTTTTGCATGAGATTTTTAGTCTCGGGTGGGGTGGGGGGGGGGGGGGGGGTTGAGTAACTGGGGTAAGGAGGGGGAGAACCATAAGTTTAGGGTGGCCCAGGCCTAGGTGGCCACCTACAAACCAGAAAAGAAGTCAATAAAATTCCCAAATACCGCGAGGATGTTGGAAATTGTTGAACTACCAGTTACTCGAAAAGAGTAAACTACTGCAGATCGGGACAGGGGAGTGAAATAAGCTCTTATCCTCTGCGACGTCCACGCGCAACATAATAAACAAACACAATTATAGAATCAAGTACATTAATAGAAGGGCAGAAGCAAATGTGGATAAGGATACTTAAATGCAAAATCTCCTGAACTACACTTTGTAGAACTGACCGCTAAAATAAACAAAATTAATAATATAACTCAAGCTCTGAGAAAAATTTTCAAATCAGAGTGTTGTACTAGCTAAAATCGTTAGCTCGACAATGATATGATCGACCAGGAATGAGGTCTGAGAGAACTAAATGCCTGAAAAAAATCGTTCAAACTCGTTTTCTTCTAGCAAATAAACAAATGCACACAAACACAAACGCATACCTATATAAGATAAAACACTACAAAATTATCCTTCAAAATTATAGTTTTAGGTCGTATGAAGCAACTTACCCCCATGTGGCATTGGAAGCCAAAAGATTTCGCATATTCGACCTTTCTGCATTTACTATAATAAATAAGACCTGCAAACACAGCTCCACGAATCAGTAAAATTGACTATCTTTACGTGATGCATAACAAGACAAACTCCATGTATGGCAATAAACAACAATAAGGCACCGCAGTTTCTAAGATTTTGTTGCAATCTACTGAAACTCCTCATTTCTTTGACCAACATACAGCTTGACGACAAATTAATTGCAGGGAAATAAACGTTAAGCTACTTAAACTCAACCGCAGCAAATCAGTCTAACAATTGTCAAATGACCTCCGTAGTTTCATTCGTAGCTGAGTCGTGAAAACAGATTCCGAATAGAAAATTTGTAAAAACGAGCCAAATCATTCAAAAGCATACTGATGCCATGTCCACCTCTGCCAAATTAACTAGGCAAATTCAGGTTTACAAGATAAAACCTTGACAGTGGAAAACAATAGTGTATCCAAAGTAGAAGATGAAACGACTTATATTTCCGCAAATAGTACTACGTACATCGTCAACAAAAATACTGTAGAATAGTTTTCCTGCAACACAAAACGAACAACTGCAAAACACAAAAACTTGCAAAGCCTCCGAATTTTCAGCACGACGCCGCATTGCTGATGCCAGCACAATCTCTCCTCACAAAAAACCAGAAAGCTGGAAGATCAAACAACAAGGAGCAGAGCCAAAGAAGTCTGACCTGAAACAGAGCAACCGCCGGGTGAAACCCGAGGGGAAGCCTCATTTTCCGGCTGGACGACAACTTCATTACCATACCATACAAAGCTCCGGCCAAACGAGGGAAAGTTGGAAGTGTGTGCCGTTGCGGTTGGGGAAGAATTTAAAGAGAGAGAGAGGGTATTTATACCTAGTGAGCCCAGTGTACTCGGTACACTGAACATGTTATAAACATCACGAATTTTAAGGGCAATTAAACTCGAGGGGACTGAATCCGAAAGATTTGGTCTGCTGCAGTTTACACTAATACCCTTGCTTTCGGTTAGCTTGTCATGGCATAGCCAACTAAGTCACCGCAGGGCGGTTACGGCGTGAGCGACAGTAAAAACGAGCGAGGAAGACTGATAAAGTTAATGCATATCTGATAATAAAAATACAAGAGCAATAATATAAAGTAAGAGGATCAATAACTTTAAAAGAATTTAGTGACCTAGATCACTGAATAAGTTACAATGAAAAATGATAACCCGCACGGAATAAAAGTGAACGTGTAAGAGCGACAAAGTTAAGGCCTTTTTGATAATAAAAATGCAGGGTCTACGAATTGGCGGGTATGGGGAGGAAATTAGGGCGTTTTTGGTCATTGGAAGGGGGAGTGAAGTGGCGTGTGGGACAGAAGTGGTATTTATGTGAAACTGGTTTTTGAACTTTCTTTAGGATAAGTGTCAGACGGGACAATCTTTTCACTTATGGTAATTGGTACTTTTTCAGTGACATAAATGGTATTAACTCTCTGCTCCTTTCAAGTTTCAACAATTTTAACTTGCAATTAATGTGAAACTAAATGCTTTTTTTGGAAAACTGAACCTGAGCTCTTATTTCCATTTTTGTTGTTATGTGTTTTTGGTAATTGTGCCCTTGTAATCACAACATATATGGGAACAAAAATGGAGCTTTAAATTGAAACTCAAATATCAAATTTGTTCGAATAAAATGATCATGATGACAGACTAATATCTAGCGGATGCAGTGAACTGCAGCTGCTAATGAAGTAACAAGAGTGTTTTATATTATTGGTGAAGTTCAAGTAATTCCCATGTTTATACGCTTGATCAGTAGCCTTATTAACATGTTGTGCAAATTGAGGGCAGTAGTTCAAACATATTTATGCTATTTCTAAAAGAGACAATCCCTATTATCTTAATATTATCTTGAGCTTGAGAAAAATAGTGTATCTTTACGAACCATTGTTACCTACGGTTAGAATCGTTGAATTAGGGAAAGCCAGTAAGCATGATTGAGAAACATAGCTATTCGAACAGGACTGGGCATCGAACCGGCCGAGGGACTGCTTTAGTGGTTCAACCGATTTTTTAATTTAGATTATTTTAAACACTAAAACATCCAGGTCACGATTTTCTTTTACAAAAAGACCATTACGGTTCTACAAAAACCTGCCGGTTTGAACAGATTTTCATGGTTCAAATGCAATTCTTATACTTCAACAGACCCATAATAATTAATATTCTCGTTCATCATTGATCTAGTTGAACTGGCGGATCCAAATTGGTTATAATAACTTTACAAAAAAGGATTAAGAAAGACGATGAATTTGATCTCCATGATTTCTAGATAATCATATATTACAGTCACTCGCTGCATGCGGTTCACTCACGGAAGCATTAAATGCATGAGGTCTTTGCACCTAACACATGCTAACAAGCAAAACTCCGTCCCACAATATTTGTGGGTGATGAGTTGTCCTCTTTTGTAGCTTCTGGAAGGTGAGGAAATGGCGTTTATCTGTTCTGGGATGCAACGTCTGTGAGCTCTTGAAATCGTGGCCACTAGGTATTTGTTTTCCGGCAGTGCATTGAGCACTAAGTTTAAGCAGATGGTTACAGTTCCTTGTCAAAATCCACACCAACCCCCAAGCCCAAGTATTCACCATTTCACCTTCTGGGTTTCTTAACGCCGACAAGCAAGTTAGTTTACGTATTGTTTGGTCACCAAGTTCGTGGAATTGGTTTCATAATTTTAAGTTTTGTTAAAAAGATTTTATTTTTGAAGGAGATTCCGCTTTAAGAATTACTATTTGGTTATCAAATTTGAGTTTAATACTTGAATCAAATTGTCTTTGAACAAATTCCACTCTTCCCCTCTGTTTCCCATTTGTACACAACCCTCCACACACAACCTTCTGTATACAGACCCCCAACAAACAAATAAAAATTAACTTTCGTCGATTAATCGGAGTGCACTAGAAATTTTTTATTTCTGTTTTCCTTGTAGGGATGGTTTTCTAGTTACAAATATATTTGAGTTTTAGATGCTTAAAAAATGTCAATGCAAACTAAAGCAATTACACTTCAAATGTAAGTAATGTTTTGCGTTTTGTTACAATTGTCGAAACTCATGTTTTTTCTTGACTTATCAGGCCGATTCCATCCCATTTTTTTTAGACAAAAGTCTAATGAGAGGATTGATCAGTACAAAATAAAATATAGCAGACACGACAAAGACCATAAACGCGTTTAAATTTTGTACAGACCGCGATATGCCAGAGCAATACTTATAATGCAAAATTTCTAATAGATATGAGATTGTGCATCATCGTCACACCCATACGTGAGACTTATATCAAGTTTTAGACTGAATAGAAGTCATGATTGATTCTAAGAGATGCTAAAATTGAAACAATCGGACTCCAACGAATCGAATTAGTCTAGAGTCTAGTTAAGGAGTCTATCTCGATTGATTTGATATTATATCTCGTGACAAACGAGTTAACAAAACGATCTCATGTCAAAAAAAAAAGTTTAATGTTGTACAAATGGCTTTCAAACTCCAAAAAGAATGTATAGGAAACATGAATGCTGCTAATAGAAAATTGGCAAAGCCACCGCATGGGTTGGATCAGGAGCCGAATGAAAAGGGGAATATTGGACAGTTGGAGAGATGGGAATTCGGAAGTGGGATGAATGATGGGGGGGGGGGGGGGGGGGGTGATGGTAGGCCCGTTCCATGCAATTGCAAATGCCAAAACACAAGAAGTCCCTTTTGGGGGTGCATTGGCTGGCCATTGCAGTAGAGATTCTATCGTCTTTCAAACAGTGAAAAGCAAGAACAACACACCCAAAACCCAGTCCTCGTCATGATTGCCACTCATCTGACCCCATCATCACTCCCCCCGCCACGCCTCGATCATGCAAACTTCCCCCACGCTATTATATATCTGATGAGGGGGCTACCAGATGTGTACGTACAGACGGAAGAACTAGACCCAACGTTACTGTGTTTCTCTGTGTGTCCATAAGAGAGAGAGAGAGAGAGAGAGAGAGAGAGAGAGAGAGATGGAGTAACAAACAGGAACCCAAATGCCTTCTCAGCTATGATTTCCAACCAGTCCTTGATAGTCAAAAGGTGACAAGGAGCCAGGTGGGTTTCTGTGTGTACGATGCCATATTGGTTCATCTTTTTTTTTTTTTTTTTGTCAAAACAGAAATTTTATTACTAAGACAATAAGTTACAACTTAAAAAACACAAACAAATATTTGGCTCAGAAAAGTACAACAAAGTACAGCAAAGAAAGCACATGTATGAACAACATGACTTTGGAGGAAAGCAGTAAACATAAGTATTATCATTGTTGGATTTTAAAAATTCATATCAAATGGTAATAGGGTGGAGAAGATGCAACGGAGCATCAGATCCAGGTGCCGCATAAAATGACAGTTTATATTACTGTCGCGGTTTTCATCGGATACAACGGAGATGAAGAGGAATCCCAAGGCCAGATCTGAAAGATCCGCAGCTCGAAAGGAAAGAACATCATCTCGCTCAGCTAGATCCGTCCACTTCGAACCACAATCCTGCCATGTCGGACCCTCATCGGAGATCTCAACCGAAACCAACCGGATCGGAAGTCTGGTGACCGCGACGGATTTGAAAAAACCTTTCAGATATAAAGATAGTGAATGGGAAGGAGTAGATTTGTGGTTGAAGGGCAGCCGATCTGTGGGTGGTGGTGTAAATCGGAGGGTTGAGGAGGGTGGTGGCGGATGAAGGCAGAAATGGGTTGCCCAGATTGGAGGAACAAAAGGTGCGGAGGACGGCATCAAAAGGAGATGGAGGATGAGGATTTGCAGTGCGAGGGCCTCCCCTTCCCACCTCATTGCCATGGGAGTTGGAAGGGGAAGGGGCGACAAGCAGGAGTCTGGAGAAGACGCTGAAACAGTAGAGAGAAAGGACGGGTTAAAGGGAACTCCTTTGCCATATTGGTTCATCTGATAGATGATGCTGACAAGGGTTTATGTGAATTGAGAAAAAGATGTTGCTATTCTTTTGGACAAATTTTGAACTCGTGAGTGGTATAATGTTTACTCTTAGTTGATTGATGTAAAGAATGGCAGAGCGCTTATAGGGTAAAAAAAGTTGGAGCAACTTGCTCGGATTCTCGTCCCAACAACCAACTTATTCGGCTTCTATGCAAAAATTAACGATAACGATAAAAGAAAATTGATAGTCATTGAATTATAAATCGTCTGATATACGAATACACTAGATCTGAACACTTTAAAAACATAGATTAGAAGCATGAACATCGTGGGTTGTTCGTTGGCTTGAAAATTTGACATCCAAATGATATGTCTTTAGATGTTACTCCAAAATAGGGATACTATGTTCGACTACCTTCGTATCCGGGCTCATTGCCACCTCGCAGTTGGCTACCTAAAGAGGTTTGTACAAATTAGTAAAAATAAAAACAAGCCGCTATGGAACTTAAATCAATTCTTATAAGCTATGAAATTTGTAGAATATTATTGATGTAACCCTTTAGCGACCAACTATGAACCCGAGTGAATCTAGCTCGGGCACCTAGTCCAGTCCACCGCTGGCGCGGTGAATGAGTTTACAGACTTATGGTGTTGTGGGTCCAATAGAGAGAGTGTGAAGATGCATTTCGTACTACATTCGTTGGGCAGGGCTTATTTCTATTTCTATTAAATGTTGTGGTCCAAAGTTCTAACCCAAAAGGACTGCTGGACTGGGATCGTGTGCCTCTCTCTCTCTCTCTTTCTGTGTCTTTACTTTCGACTTTCGAGGTCAAGTACATGGCCAGCACTCACTGAGTTCTGACGACTCACCATCTGTCCCTGAAGAAATGAAGGCTCCTTGAAGACATTTTCTTGTTCTCGTTACAACATTATCATCATTATCATTATCATTATTATTGTTAAAGTTGATGGAGATTTTCCAGTTAAAAAAAATAATAATAATTTGTTGGGGAGTAGCACGCTTGAAAGCTAAAAGTGGTTCTTAATTGGGAAAATGAGTGGGTCACTCAAGGAAAAAATTGTATTTCGTGACTATGAACCGCTGCATCAATTAATACAGGATTATGATATAAATCGAAAAAATGAGATATGATATAACATAGAGCAAAATGAATGACGAATTATTTAATAAAATAATATTTTGTAATTTATTGGTACAATTGTTTGGAATTACTAAATAATTTTTTATTTAAAATCCCAAGCAACAAGAATTAAGAATTTTTGCGATACGTAAATGTTCCATCTCCATTTTTGTGCTGATGTGTATTGTTTGTCATTTTCTTTAGCATCTCGTAAATCTATTTAGAGAGAAATAGAGGCTTTAGCAACTAAATTTAATTTTTGTTGTTCCCTCCTGGAAGACCTACACTACTAACAGAACCGAATTGATCATCCATACTGTGTTTGTGGCAAGTTGAAGTTTGAACCGAATGATCTAGTTCAAGACTTAATTCACTGCAACTCTCCAAATAAATGGAAAACTTTATAACCTTAATTAAGTGTAGGTTGAAGTTCAGAAGGCAACTACTCAATATATAGTAAAAGCACTCCAACTATTATATAATGGTGTATAGATTTTTTAATTTATCTTTTGTGAGGATTGTTGGATTAAACAAAAATATAAGAGTATAGAAATTTTAACTTATCCTAGTTACTATATAAGACTTTTTTTTTTTTTACAGAGTCTTCCAAGTTACGGTCTAGTGATAATTTTAACTATCTATCTTCTCTCTCCTTTTTCTCCACACGTGTCTATAAACTCTACACTATGTTTTCTGTACATTAGATTAAAAAGCAATTTCAAGAGAAGTTCGTGCAAAAGAGGGAAGAAAGCCGAACAGATAAAACATACGGAGTTTATTTTTCTAAAACATCTTTCACCTTCTTCTCGACTCTTTTTTCTTGTACAATTACATACACAACTTCATACATTATTTTGGAGTTTGCAAATGCTGTAAGATTTGAGAGCGATTTTTGCTGCATCAAAACTCATTTAGTGGTTCTTGCATCTTTGGGGTAGAGCGTCATTAATTAAGTGCAGATTTTGATAGTAGCTTCTTCAAGAGAAGCACATTTTTGCGTGTATCAACCTAATGTTTGCTATTCTAAACATTTTCTTTGATTAATATTTATTTTGAATTGATTTATTGTTAATTGTGATCTGGTATAATTAGTTTAATAAAATCCTTTTTTCATACATTAGGAATAACAATATTGAAGAAGGTACTCAAGATTATTTGTTAAACTAAATTGCATAAATATATAAATATATATTAAAACCCGGGGGGGGGGGGGGGGGGGGGGCATTTGATGAGTCAACCTCTTGTAAAGCTGAAAAGTTTACTGGCAAGAATTTTAGATGTTGGCAACAACAGAAGAAATTTTAGCTTACCACTTTGAGTCTTTACTCGATCATTTAAAATATTTTAGTTAAAAAAAATGTTGTTCGAGTAAGGAAAAATACAAATATGAAGAGTACTCGAGAAGAGTATTTGCTAATGAGAAAAGCAAACTCTTTTAACGTACATTTGTTCAATGTAGAACTTAACAAATGCAATTGGGAGTTGAGACACCGTCAGAAGACTAAATAACGCGAAATATGCTGTTGTCTTTCCTGCATAATAGGAGACTAGGAGTATATATATCTCCTTAAGAAATGGTAATGTTTTGTAGTTTTTGGGACCTCTTTACTCCTAGGTAGGTGTTGAGTTGCAAACATTCAAGATGGACCCAATTAGGAACAATCTTAGTATACATTTCTTCACTGTAAAACTTAGCAAACGATTAACGAAGGCAATTGTGAGCTAAGACACTCTCACATGATCGAAATATAATGCAAAATTTGTGGTTGTCGTTCCTGTATATATATTAGGAATATCTCCTTAGAAAATGGTGCTATTTTGTAGTTTTTTAAACCTCTTTGCTCCAAGGTAGGTGTGGAGTTGCAAACATTCGAAATGGACCCAAATAGGGCTTCAATGTCCTCCGGCAAACCTTCATCAGGATGGAATCAATACTCCATCGTTGACCCTTATAAACTTTTTCAACATGTCACCTTTAGTGTTCATAAGCATGAACCTCCCATCAAGTTCAAGACCATTCCTTGGTCAAGCACACCTAGAAAGTTTGCTACCTCTAATCATTTACTTTAGGAAGTGGCATCATAGGCTAAAATGGCAATATCATCAAAGCATGACCTTCTGCTAATGCCAGAGCAATCAGTGCATATGACGCTTGTACTGTTTCCTTTTGCAGTTGTACGTTAGTTTGCTCTAGCAAAACTCAATTATTTCTTAAACCATAACACTGGCCTAGTGCCTATCTATAAGCTTACTTTGCCCTAGAAATCTTCGTATTCCCACCCAAGTTCATGAGCCATGATGTGCAGCCTTCAATATAGAATTCAAAAGACTGCAATGATTGCTGTGAGGCCTATCAAAATCATCAATTGACAATCATTACATCATGATGAATCTGCAGCAGCCGGCTGGCGTTCAAGCAATTCACACTCATGATGAGTTCAGTCACAAGGGAAGGGGGACCATATTAGCCACCCCACGCATTAGCTACACATGCACAAGAGATATTTGAAACTTAACTAAGAGCAAGGGATAAGCTAAGGAGGCGTGGAGAGCTTGAAGAATATGGAATTCTCTTATCTTGAACTTTATCTTAATAATTAAATTATGGTTATGAATAGTTAATGATATTGCATGTAAGATGACAATGAATATTCTAGTTCTAGTTGAATAATAATAAGACAACTAGGGATATAGCTTTCAGCCTTCAACGAGTAAAAGTATGGGCTCTTTAACGTTTAACGAATCTACATTTCTTCTACTACTTCTATTGTGTGCACAGCTTTAAAAAGAAAGAGCTTCGTTAACAAAACAAGAACGTCAATGCTAAAGAAGCGTTAACAGAATGGTTGAAGACTTTTTATTATTGTGAAGTAGCATCGGTTCAAGTCGTTTTTGTTATAGACGAACCACCAAACATGTTTAACCCGATGATCTAGCTCAGTACAACCCTTGTGTTCAACCCACATGCCATGACACACGCACAGAGAGGGTTTTCGCAAAGACATGTATTTATCCAAGTCGATCTTCAGCACACCAGTCAAAACGGGAATGAAAAGGAAGGTGGTGGTATGCCATTAGCATGTGCGTGAAAACTGAGATTGAAGGGAGGAACCTAAAGCTATCATGTGTTGGTATGATTGTTGTCGAGCTAGCTTTGGGATATGAAGTGTGGTCTAATGCCCTTTACACAGACGTAACATGCAAGCCAAATAGTATTGTAGATAGTTCCAGTTGATTCGCACATTAAGATTTTTTCACCACGCGTATTACACACACACACACCTTCCAAGCGTGAAAGATGAAACTTATACATGTTTTGATACGTATATATAACTATTTAACAGTATATTATACATAATTTTATAAGAAATATAGAAAAGTAGTATTGGCACTTTGAAAATATGAAATAATCACGAGTCAAAATCGTTAGTTAGGGCCAAAGAACATTATCGTAGAGAGAATCTAATATAATCTTTTCATATTCTGATTATAGGTGTCCACTCTATAAAAGAAATATTTTTTTACAGAGTGGTATTTATAATGCTGATAATTTGTAGGGTGACTTTCTCTACTGTTGGGAGGGGGAGAGAGAGAGAGAGATTGGTATTTATATTTCTTATACATATTTGTATGCATCTTTATACATATTCAAAGATTTACTTGTACATATTTATAAGGTAGAGAAATTTAGTATTGGGACATCGGAAACATGAATCGCAACGTTAGCCAAAATCATTTGTTAGGTTCCAAAACCTTCCCTTCAAGAGAATCTAATACAATCTTTTCACATTTTGGATATGGGGGTCCACATTGTAAAAACAATATTTTTGACCATAATTTAACCCTAAACTTAGAGAATTTAGGTAGCGTTTGACAGAGTTTTTGTCTTCATTTTTTTTTCAGTTATGTAAAATGAAAGAAAAAAACTCGTTTGGCAAACTATTTTTATATTTTTTTTCCTTCAGTTTTATAAACTAGTTTTTAAAATGGAGTTGTTTTCGAAAACTACATTTTGGAGTTTTGTGTTTTAGTTTTGAGATCCAATCTTCAAACTTTGTTTGAAACAAAAATAATGAGCATCATTTCAACAAAACCCCCTCACACACAGAGCACCACCACCCATCACCACCAGACACTTCCTTCCATCAGTCAAACCTTTACCATGCCGCTACCATGGCTACCATCCCCACTCCGACACGCTCACACCACCATCAACAGTTATTCCACTGTCGTCACATTATTGCCATCGTGACCCACAATCTGGCCCGCCTTCGACAATCACGGGTTTGATACACCACCACCACACTCCCGCCACTACCACACATAGAACTGTCCCATTACTGCCACCATACCGTCATCGCCACCCACGGATCTGGCCCTCGATCGCCAACCCACGCCTTTGACAACGAATCAAACCTCAACCCACCATCTCCACCTCAATGCCATGGACACCAATGAGACCTAAAGCAACGCCGCCACCTTAGCACTGTGCTGCACAACCCACAATTTGCCCTATCATCACCACCTCACCACTATCGCCGCCAATGAATTCACCCATCATCACTAGGGCTGTATACCAACCAAGTTCAAGCCGAACAGGCGTGTGTTTGAACTTGGTTCGTTTATTTTCTAAGATGTTTGAGCTCGGCTCGTGTTTTTTTGTGAGCTAGACATGGACGTTCGAACTCGGCTTGAGTTCGTCAATGCAAAAGTCATGCTCGGCTAGACTCGTTCATCTAAAAGAACAAATCAACAGAACAACAAAGAACGAGAAGAAGCTAAATTCAACAGAACACCGTGTCATCTTCTTCTACAACAACCGCCACCATCGTCTTCTTCCATGACCGCCACCGCCGTCGCTGCCGTCTTCTTCCACCACCATCGCCGTCGCCTCTTTTACATTTACAACCACTTGTTGTTGTCTTCATCATCAACCACAAAAAAATTAAAAGAAAAGAAGATCAGATCTATTTCTGAAGTCGATGAATTTTTGGATCTTCACAAGATCGGAGATCAGAGTTGTAGAAGAACCCAGATCTGATCTGGGGTGATGTGTGCGCCTAAGAGTGAGAAGGAGATGTGCTTGCATGAGAGTTAGAAAGAGAAGATCCGTTTGTGTATCCGTGGAGGTGTGTGTATCTCCAAAATTTCATTGTGTCTCTATACATGAGTGAAAGACATGGAGGGGGAAGAAGAGGAGAACAAAATGTACGAATAGGAAAAATGCGACTGTGAGGATAAGAATTTGTTTAGGGTTTTCTAAATGGATAGGAAGAGGAGCTGGGCTGGGCTTTTCTAGTATCAGTTGGGCTGCATGCAATGTAAGAATTGTTTAGGTATCTTATTGGGCTTTGTTGTAAGCAAATTGAGTTTAGGGCATCCATGCTATAAACATAATATTCATATATATATTTGCATAATCTTTATCTTTTAAATATTAAAATATGAATTTATTGTATAATCGAGCCGTTCACGAACACATTCGTGAATACTTTGACGTGTTCATGCTCAGCTCGTTTAATAAATGAGCTTTAAAATATTGTTCGTGTTCGGTTCGTATATTATATAAATGAATATGAATGAGCTCTTTAGAGAACGAACCACGAGTTGTTCGTGAACAGTTCGGTTCATTTACAGCCCTAATCATCACTATCCCGTTGTCATGTCTCTTGTCTTGTTATTGCTCCCTCCAAAAGCTTCCTCAAAACAAACCCATTTCATTTGTTGTATGAAATGATTTCTTGAGAGAGTGAAGCTACAATTGAGTGTTGTGTTGTGAATTTGATTATGGTGGTGGTGCTGTGAATTGGATGGTGGTGGAGGTATTGACCGATGGTGGTACTTCGGGGTTCTGGGAAAGTGTATGTTGGAGAAATTATAAGGTTGGTGGAAAAATTTTAAAAATGATAAAGAGAAAATTCAAAATAAAAACTGGCTAATTAAACAATCATGTGTTTTTGTAAAAAATAAAAACAAAAACTAAACTAGTTTTGATTTTTATTTTTTTAGAAACTGAAAACTAAAATTGTAAATGATTTCAATCAGAGTCTTAATTATACTTAGGCTACAATGGACTAGTTTAGAGTGGGCTTTAACCAACCCAGATCAGAAATGAACAAACTTTAACCGACTAAACCCAACTATCTTAAAAATGGGCTAATTTGAGTTGGGTAAACCTTTAAATAACACTAAATTGGGTCAAGCTGATTAAACCCAAAGTAATCCAAACTGTCCCAAGTTGTACAAAGTTGGACATATATATATGGGAAAAACGAATATGTTGCTAGCCTTAGACAACTTGCCTAAGGCTAGTGGCTAAAACGACGTAGTTTTGGTTAATATTTATTGTTTTTTCTTTTTCAGTTTTGATTAAATTCTTTTAATTTTTTCTTTGCGTTTCTCTCTCACTTCTCCCGACTCTTTGTTTCCCTCTCCATGCTATCCACCATCAAGCTCAAACCCAGTACCCACCACCCTCACTGCCGCCATGGTAGGACCACTACCATTTACCACCACCTTGAACAGTTTTCACCTACCATCGCCACCATGAACCACCCACGGCCACCAGGTCTCACTTCACCACCACCGTGACCCTCTAAACCCTGACCCACCCCGCCACCGTGACCTTCTGAACCTCGAACCCATCACACCGGATGAACGCCGACCAGCCATCATCATGACCCACTGAATGTCGACCCACCAAAATGATGCTACAATGTTGTCCACGTCATTCCGGCAACCACCCTTCACAAACAGTCTCAACCACCACGATTAAATCTAAATTGTTTACATTAGATTTTAAATTTCGATTGATATTTGGGTTAACATAAGACATAAGGATCTCCCATCTCCTTCTCAGTTCTAAAATATGATCATCTCTCATCCCGTGGTCGGTGGCGTTATTATATCGGTGAACATGATCAAGATTTGTGTGGATGGTGGATGTGGTTTGAGATGGGATTTGGGGCGACGAACTTACTAGTTGAATGTGGTCAGTGGGGTGGAGATTGATGCCAGCAATTTGGGGGCCGACGGGTTAAGGATGGAGAGTGGTAGTGGTGGGTCTCTCTATACTGGCGGTT
This sequence comes from Escallonia herrerae, assembly GCA_033070095.1. Classification (NCBI taxonomy): domain Eukaryota; kingdom Viridiplantae; phylum Streptophyta; class Magnoliopsida; order Escalloniales; family Escalloniaceae; genus Escallonia; species Escallonia herrerae. Next base: position 27,645 of record JAVXUP010002027.1, read on the forward strand.
GTTTGAGATGGTGGGGGTGGTGGATCTCCAATGTGGAGGTTAGCCGATGATGGGACTATGGAGGTTGGCCGGCGATGGGGCTAGGCAAATTAGATGAACGAGAGGCAGGGAGAAAATGCATTGATGGGAGAGAAAATATAGAAAAAGAAAAATTGCAAAAGAAATATACAAAACTACGTAGTGTTGTTACTAGCCTTAGGCAAGCTGTCTAAGGCTAACAACATATTCGCTTTCCTCATATTATTATACATATAGTTTACATCTTTTTGTCCCACTAACTAGTATTGGTGGCCCTGGACTAACTCGGGGTGGGGTACGAGGAGACCGATGGTGATTATGACGCCGATAATTCGTGGGCGTCGATTCCTCAGGCCGGGCCGTGGGCTGCCTACTGCGAGCATTGCAACCCTTCGGGTTCTTTTTTATGGCACTGATCTGCTCGAGGGCCTCCACGAGTTCTTCAGCGCCGGGTCGGTTTTTAGGGTCGGATTCAAGACAGTTTAGTATGAGTTCGGCCGCTTGGGCTGCTGCTCTTAACGGGTACTCCTTTCCCAGCTCCGGGTCCATAATTTTCTTCAGCTTCCTCTTGTCGGGTAAGGAAGGCCTGGCCCAATCCACTAAGTTATGCTGTCCATTAGGCCGGTTCAAATCAACCACCCGCATTCCTGTTATTATTTCCAGCAGCACCACCCCGAAACCGAAGACGTCGCTCTTCAAGTACAAATGACCTGTCCAGTTGGAATGTTGACTTTTCCATCAGGAAATTTTGTTTTTGCTTCAATAAGAAATACGAGTAAATTACTATTTACCTCGAAAGGGAAAAAAAATAAAATCAACCTTGATTATGTAACTTTTCTTGGACGGTTCGAGGCTTGTTTTCCTCGTCAAAAAATTGGATCCCAGTGTTTTTTGCTAGGGTGCATTCGTGAGGACAATATTGGACGATGTTAATAAAGACGGTACTCTTTTTGCTCAATACTAATTAGAGAGTTAAACCTTCAAAGTTTAATTTGACGTATGTTGGCGTTCAGGAACTTTAATCATTCGAAAGTTGTACTTCGGACAACGATCATGTTTTTTACTACATTAACTGAATATATTGGAGATAGCTAGTTTGATGATATCAAAGTTATTTTTTTCCCATGCAAATCATTCTTGTGTTGCATTCTCACAAAACGAAAATAGCCAGCGAGATTTGCTCACCTCGTCAACGATCAAAAGACCGGCAGCTAAAAATATATAGCTATTGAAAGCATTAAATAAATGAAGGTTAAAATGCCAAAATCAGACCTAATTCTTTTGTTCTCATAAATGATGAGATGCGTGGCCTTTTTATATCTGGGGATGGGGTCGGTCCGAAACTGTCAAAATAAACATGCAAAGCACCATGACGCTTTCCAATCATTTTTCTTAAGGGCCAGGTCAATTGTTACTAGAAGCACTATATAAGGGTACATATATAATTGCCAATACACTTGTTTATGTTATGTTATATAAAATTATAAGCACTTACACCTGCTTCCATAAGGGTCAGATGATTGCTTTGTCAAACTGGTACTGTTCCTAACTTTATTTGATGATAAAACACATCCACGCATTAGGGTTGACTTGACTTGGATCAGTAGATTGATGGTAAAGCATTGTTGATGCTTCATCAACATAAGCAACAAGCGTGTCAAACCCGATGCTTGTAAAGACATATATGTATATACGTACATCTGTGTGTGTGTGTACAATTGAGACTATATTCTTTTTACCAGTTGATTGAAGATGGTGCTAATAACCAAAATTTGTTCTTAACTTAATATCTTTATCAAATATGCGTGCACAAAAGCTTTCCGAAAGCGTAAATTACCTGTGGCAACATACTCGGGAGCTGCGTAACCATAAGTGCCCACCACTCCCGTGGAAACATGGGAATCACCGTTTGCTGGACCGAGTTTGGCCAGTCCAAAATCCGAAAGCTTTGCATTGAAATCCTGAAAATTCGAATATACAAATAAGCATGTGTCTACCATGAATATAAAAGTGCTTGTCGAAAAAAGAAAAGAAAAGAAACACGTATGTACCCCATCTAGCAGAATATTGGCAGACTTTAAGTCGCGGTAGATAACTTGCTTCTCTGTTGTGTGCAAGAAAGCAAGGCCTCGTGCCGCTCCCAGCATTATCTTGATCCGTACTTCCCATGAAAGTGGTTCCGCACCTTCTGCAACAATACAACTAAGTAATGACTATGGCACACGGACATATATGCTCGTCATTTAGTTAACGTTGTTGCTTACTTCTCTATCGAAAACGAGAATTGCATTGAAAGTTCAAAAGGTTACTGTAATTTTTCAGAGCAAGTCATTCTCATTCTAAGTTTATAGAGTAGTTACATAGTAGTTACTTACTTCTGAACAGGTGATTTTCTAAGCTTCCCTTCTGCACATACTCATAGACGAGGAGGAGTTGCCTTTCTTCCCAGCAATATCCCAAGAGCTTAACAACGTTGGGATGACTAAACTTCCCTAAGAATTTCACCTCCGCCTGCAGCCACAAGAGATCAAATCAACGTTATTCCGTATTCATCAAGAAACAATATGTCCAGTTCTTTAGTATTTTGATATCTCTCCTCGATCCTTTCAGTTTATCTTCAGAAAGACGATAGATTTTCACTTTTGTCACTAATAATCTATATATATATATATATATATATATATGTGTGTGTGTGTGTGTGAGCGAAACGGGTGCAACAAATACTAAAGAAGTCTTGAAGATTGTCAATTTCGCAGGTTTATCTACTAAAAACATAAGCACATTTCTAAAATGTGATAATATTGGATGACGGAATGAGCTAGGAGCATGTTGACTCGCTCTGCTTTCAAAGGGGAGGTGGGGGAGAGGGACACTAGTACATGTACTGTATTTGATAGAAAAAGGTTAGGCGAAAAAGTCCAAAGGATTTTATCCGACATTATTGAACTGGGTATGAACAAGTGTGTTAAGGTGTTCATACTACGTACATAATTGTAATGGAAGTACTTCTAGAAGTTAAAGTTTCATTGCATATATATAACTGCACAAAACGTTAGATAATCAGGATCTGCAATGCTCCAAGCCTGTCAGAATCTTGAGAGAATTCTTAAGAATATCCTATCCATGAACACATTCACCTACGTTATTCATATGAAGTTGGTCATTTCAGGCATTAAAAAATATGTACGCCATAACTTAGATTAAGGTTTTGACAGTAACCTTCGAATCTTGTTTTAAGTTTTACGTCGAGATATTTAATTTAAGTGATGAGTTGATTTCTGAGTTGTACCTGCCATTCTTTGAAACCTTGGGAGCTATCTGAATTGGATTTCTTGACGGCAACGGGGATCCCGTGGCCGACCTTGGAAGGGGCATACGTCTTCTCGTCGATCCAACCTCTGAAAACAGTGCCGAAACCTCCTTCGCCCAGCACAGTCGCCGGTCTGAAGTTCCTCGTGGCGCTTCTCAATTCAGCAAAAGTGAACATCTTCAAGTTTGGAACCACAATCTCTCCTCTCGGAGCCTCTTCCGGCGGGACCACGACGCAATCATCCTCTGCCGGAGACGACAGCGCCGTAGTACTCTTGATGTCTCGCGGGATGTTGTTCTTGCTGGGTGACTTTCTATCACTGTGGACTGATGAAACAAAGCAAACCAAATCATGATTCACTACCAGAAACATCTGCACATGGGTTTGCGTGAGCCAAGACACACGCACACAGACCGGAGCACACGCACACAGGGATTAAAGTTTCCATGAGAAACTGCCGAAATGTTTCTGTTTATGAGCCTAGCCTAACAAGAAGTGAATCAAATTTCCTTCAGTGCTGTTTTACAAATTAAAGCAATCGTGACAAACATCTCGCAAAGCTCGATTCGCGCGCGCGCGCACACACACACACACACACAGAAGTGGGTATATGTACCTGGAGTGGGAGGTTTCGTGGCGCTTGCGACGGGCTTTGGCCAGCAGTTCCCCATATCTCGATCTTTTCTCTGCTCTTGTGTGCTTGATTGGGGTCTTGCTTATGCTAAGATATCAGCGTACGAAGCTTACTTGGTTTCCGTCTGTTCAGGTTCCGCGAAGGACAGAAGAAAGTTGATGGGAAAGAGCCTGCGGGGAGAAAATCAGTGGAGAGATATATTTATAATGAGTTAAACACAGAGGGAGGAACTTGGATGTGTCACTTTTTCTCCTTCGAAGACTTCTTCTACTCTCTCTGTCTCCCCCACCCTCTCCCTCTAGCTTGTGTTGTAGTGTGATCACTCTCCGTTTTGCGTCTGTAAAGTCCACTTTAATCTTTATCTCTAAATCTGAGTACACGTAAAGTTTCACTGACTTTTTTTTGTTCTACCATTAAAATGACATTGTCCCGCTATAAAATAGCAAATCCCGGGTATTACTCGACTTGTAAGAAGATAATTATAACATTTTATATTGTAATAGTTAACTATCGGTAGATATTTTAATAGCTTTTATCGGGTGACGTTAAAAAAAATATTGTTAAGAATTTTCGTTCAAAATGTTAGTAAAAAAGTCACTAAATTATTCAGCTATAATTATTTGACACTATACAAAGGGGTTGTTGCTATTTACTTACATAATGGGTAGCAATGAAATTTTTTCATATAAAGTATGTTCTATCTACTTTTGAACGGATTTGTAAACGTATTTGTGAAGAAATTTATAAATTTGTCCGGGGATTTTCATTGCTTTATCAAGGAAGCTACATAATTACATACGTGCAGATCTTTGCTTTTTTCCTTTTTTTTTGGTTGATGTGCATGTGTGGAAATAATTACCTAGTCTCATATTGAGTAAGTGAAAATTAACATATAATTAGATTGACCAAGTCCTATTAACTTAAACTTATAAGTCAAGTTTGACGTATTCCATATATGTAGACCTTCTAAATAAACATTGGTCTCCCTGTTAATCTCCCAAACAATGGAGAGTTTCGATGATGAATAGAATTGAATGGACTAAATTCTATTAATTTAAGCTTTGAGATGGATTTGAATTCATCTTCGGTGACATATTACCGCTTACAAAAATTATTATTATACGGGAATAAAAGATGAAAATGCAAATTAACAGGGCTCTTATGGAAGTCAACCGCCGGGTCTGGCCAATCACCTGTTAAATTGAATAACGAGTCCTTATCCTTGGGCCCGTTTGTTGATGCTTATATATACCCTTATGTAGACTTGACCAAATCTCATAGGCCTACACTGTACTATATCATTAATATTTCTATATCTGGAGCATTTAAAATTGTAATAAAAGATTCTATTATAGCAAAAATAATAGCGAAGTCAGTATTGACGATTTTCAATTCATATACCGTGATAGAAAGAGCATGGACCGAAATGATTTAGAATGGAACAAAAATTATGAAACTGAGAAAGAAATTTTTTTTTTCATCATCATTAGTATTTTGACTACTTCTTTTGATCGTTTGGGTGCCTTTGCAAATTCCATTGATATCTTCTAGTATTAGTCTGACACTAGAAGTCAAAACCTATTACTTATCCGTACATATATTGTGAATCGAGTTTATGGGATCACGGGTACGGATGGCAATTTGGGCGTCTAATTGGATTCCTGTTCTGGTCGGTCATCTATGGCTCTTATTTTTAAAATAGGAAGAATGGAGATACACGGTACTGACAGTCACTGTTGTATGACAGCCGCCCGCTGTTGCTATCCAACTCCAACACCACCTTTGCCCTGAGCCACTGCCAATCAAACTAAAAAACATATTTTTAATCTTACAAAGATAATAGACGTTTAAAATAAACGAGTTGGCCCGTATTGATACGGGTTAGATAAAACAAGTTAGATCTAGGTGGGTAGAGCGTGACACATTGAATAAAAAAATGGAGTAATGCGAAGATTGGGCAAATTGAGCTGGGGAAGGCCTGCACACTTGTGAACTCTCTCTTGAAAATGGTTTGCGTAATAATACTTCAGAGATGATTTCATCGTTCAGACTTCAAAATACCCTGCCAAAAAAAAAAAAACTTAATCATAAAAAACTATTAGTTGTCAGATTAGCTTAATCCTAAAAATTATTATTTTCTCTAGTACCTTAATATTAGAAATTTATCATTTTTCGAGTCGCCAGATTAGCTTCAGGAGTCAACGGAGCGTCACAACTGCCGATGCACGGTTGTAGTCCTGTCCACACACTGCCTCACTTTCTCTTGGGAAAGAAGAAAGACTTTGAGAAAACTAGTTGAGCTGCAGAATGGGGACACCAGTGATTGAATTTTGATGACCACTGCTCCGATGATTAATGTACACCTCATCACCTCTCTAAATATTTTTGGGAGAAAACATTTTCCACTCAAATGATTAATACATAGCTTAAATATCATCTCTTCAAATAAAAACTATCGCCGTACCTACTCAGTTACATTTTGATAAAAAGAAAAAAGATCAAATAAGAAAAAAAGTATAACAAATAACGCTCAAAAAATTATAGCTTGAAAAAGAAAAAGAAGCATATGTGTGCATTACCCTCATAAGTTATCATACGAAAGGAGTCGTGTGGAGTTATAACTCATTTGCCGTAGAAACAATTAATTTATTGCTGCACACTTTTCATACGAGAGTTGGATGACGCAATGCATTGGTTGAATTTAGGGGTGGAGTATGTATTCTCTTATTTAATCTCCGCCATCATAATGTTAGGAACCTTGTAATAAGGTGGAAAGAGGGGAAGGGAAGTTTCGTCATCCCATACATCATACATTTTGCACAAGTACAAATGTGAAATGCCCACAAATGTCGCCTTCATCAATTATTATTATTATATAAATAAATAAATAAAGACAAAAGCATAGGTGGACCACATGGGCCCCATCCACACATTCCATGTAGCGATGCAGGTACTCTGAAAGTGCAGTGCAATGATCGATCCCAGGTCAGCTGATGAACAACTCCCAAGAGTAGATTGTGGAAACCTTGATTTCATGGCTTTGTCAACACAACATGCATTCGACCGAAAATAAATAAGGGTCAATCTGATATGAAAACCTGTACGGTGAGATTTTTTACCTTTTTAATAAATAGGAGAATAACGTTAGATTAATTTTTTGACACTTTATTATTTACTGTAATATATACTTACAATTTCATATACAATAGAGTGAAACAATCGACCTATTGAAATTGGAAGGCCCATCAGACTCTTCCAAGTGTATCATTTATGGGAGATCCAACTTTCGATTCACTCGTGGGATCCGGGCGGTCCGGAGAGAACCACCATGGCTCCTCTCTTCTTGAGAATAATGATGCGAATCGAGCTTTAATGAATTTCTAATATGCAACGTCAAGCAATTCCTCTTTCTTGGTCTGAGAAGTGCATTGTTAAACCTGGCATTCCAACCCAGTTCCAACAATGCACTTCTTGGACCAAGAAAGGAAGAATTGCTTGACACTGCATATTAGAACTCATTAAAGCTTGATTCTCATCCTTATGCTCGTCAGTACCCAAAGTGATTATGACATGTCTGTGACCCAGTATTACATGTATCCAAAAATAATACGATCGTCCATTATGTTACAATCAGCCAAATATGTTAAGTTTTATTTGTGGAGTGCCTCACAAGATCACACGCACCTGGTCTAAACCGACTTTCTTTGGGGCACGAGACGTGCAAAAGTTGCAAAAAAATCTTGTTTCCTCAAGCTGAGCTTGTGACGCTCTGTTATTATAAAAGTAGTGAATTTCTGAGACAACATAGCAAAAGTCATGTACGATGGGTGTTAGCGTATCCATAAAAATCATTTTTGCCGGAGATCAGTGACTAGCTGGGTGGCTTCGTAAGCAAGCTACCTTAAGCCCAGAAAGTGGAATGGGTTAACATCATTAACGCGCACTAAGCGACCAACCCCAGAAGGTCTTGGAAAAAAATAAGTTCATTTTCAAGGGCCCACGGAGTAGCGTTTGGTAAACATAGACCTTGTACAGTGAATGACAATGATGCTTCCGATGAGAATGAACCCGATTCACGTCTAATGATATTAGATTCTAAGATCAGTATGGTATGCAATTATTATATATATGAAATTCTTGTTCTCTAGAAGAGGGGAACGAATGCTAGATTTTAAGATGCAAGGGCACATTTTACGGTTCCCACGTGAGGCTGACGCCTAGTGGCGGAGTCGGAAAACATTCTTGTTGAGGTGCGCACCCATAAGAGAGATATTGCGCCAGCAGCCGGAGGAGGGAGAGGAGGAAACAAGTGAGGTGTAAGGTAAGATGGTGTAGTGGTGTCATAATATCACCATGTGTACCGTGTTAAATGTTGACTTTATTTTTTTTTTATACTTGACTTGTGTAACTTTAGCATTTAAGATCAATGACCAAAAGAACACTTCTTTAAAGTATCCCTAAAACACTTCTATAGTTGCTTTATAACATGTAAAATGATGAAAAAAGACATATCCTTCGAGTACTATTAAATTTTTTCGGTAGATATTTTTATCGCTGTAAGCTAAAGATACCATATATAAATTAAAAAGGTGTTGGAGCAGCATGTGGCACCTGCGGCTGCGCCTCTGCTGAGGCCCCATGGAAGTCCACCTTAAGCAGATCGAATGAATGTAATCGTGACTCTTTTTGGAACATATAATAAGGAAGCTGTGTACGCAGTGGCGGACCCTAAACTGTGTAACCAAGTGGAATGACAACTAGAAAGCCGAAGATAATATATGTGCTTTGGGAATGCGAGGATGTGCATGGTGCAGTGCATTTCTGCTTTCGCCATTGGTCGGTACAAGTGAAGACAATGCAAATCAAAATAGTCATTGACTACCGAGTGAAGGAGGCAGCCCTCTTGCCCTCTGGCAATGTTTGGCATGTAAATATATACTAGCTAATGTGCCGTGCAAGTGCACGGGACGTGATACAATTTAATTTTAGTAGTAATCATATCCGTTCAAAACTTTAAAAGAGAAAGAAAGATAGTGAATTCTAAAGGCAAAAGGGGTAATACATTTAAACATCTTAAAATAATGTTACGAATAAAGTGGTAATCATATCGGTTCAAAACTTCAAAAGAGAAAGAAAGATAGTTAATTCTAAAGGCAAAGGGGGTAATGCATTTAAACATCTTAAAATAATGTTCCGAATAAATTTGTTTACTACCTAATCAGCATAAATTACTTTTCTAGCTCTAATTTTCCTTTCACTTTTGGCACTGCGTGTGTTTAGTGTAACATCTATGTCTTCATCTTGTAATTCGTCGCATATTTCATCAACATATGCAGGCTTCTTTCAGAGCATCTCTTTTTGGTGTTGTCATAGGTTACCTTTGGAGCTCTTTTCTTCCTTTCATTTTTCTCTGGAGTTTTGCTGTTGAGTATATTTGCATCACACTCTCCCGATTGAAAACACTAAATTTTAGTATGTAATGAAAAAAAGGTATATTGCTAGGCATCTCTTTTTGGTGTTGTCATAGGTTACCTTCGGAGCTCTTTTCTTCATTTCATTTTTCTCTGGAGTTTCGGTGTCGAGTACATTTGCATCACCATCATGGAATTCATCAATCACGTCATCCTCAATATTTGCTTGCTTGTTCTTGATAAGTCTCTTCTGTACTTTTTCGGTGCCTGATATTTGTGAGTCGCCATTATTATCATCACTTTCCTGATTGAAAACACTAAATTTTAGTATGTAATGGAAAAAGGGTATAAATTACTTTGGCAAATATTTGCATACCTGTCCATTTTCAGCTGATTTGACATTGTTTATTGCATTTTCATCTTCGAAGAAATTGTTCACGGCATAGTCTTCAAAACCTTTGTCCACTCGCTTACGAACATTTTTTTATCTGAAATACGCCAGTCTTACCAACAATTTGTTTTAAAGGATTTGGGATTGCATAGAGTGCGCCCACCTAGTAAAATATCATTGGGGTTTAGTTGTGTTACAAATATAATTGTGAAGAAGAATTTATTCTTTGTGTTTAATTCATACCTCATTTTGCAAGGTGATTAATTGCTAGACGGGAATGTGGAGCATCATTTCTGCTTGTTTGTTGAACAATACAAATGTAGTAGTACCAGTTATGTCGCTCACTGGAATTTGGATTTTGTACCTGCATTTACAGCATTTATATTAGTGTGGTTGGAATTTAAATTGTTGACCTTCAATTTGATAGTATACTTTATATTGAGAACATTCATTACCGTTGAACTGGAACGCCAGAAATTGGACCACAACTGTCACAGTGAATAATGCTTTTGTTTGGTTTTAGGCCTTTGAAGCACTTCGGGCATGCTGAATAGAACCATCCATTGTCTGGTAGCACCGCAACAATATTTGCCTCAACAGTACATGTTATTTCCTTTACCAGTAAGAGTAGGTCAGTGAACATATATAAAATGCACATGAAAGGTAGAATTGAAAATCATACTGATTGTGAAAGTAAAATTTACCTCTTCTTCTTCTTTGAATTGGGTATTTAACACTTTGTTGATTGTTAACCTGTTTCCCATTTTAATTTCAGAAAGGGTGGGTTTTTTGGGCACTGCTACTTGCTCGATTTGAAAGTCTTTGTCTGGTGTATTTTTCATTAAATGCTTGAGCTCATGCACTTCATCGAGGTCGATATTTGCATAGATCTTTGTTGCACTGGTGGAAGATAAGTGCACCTGGCCTAGCAAGAAAAATTCAAATACAGTTGGAACAATGGTTTTAAAATTTTGCATAGATATCTAGGTTTACCTCGATATGTCTTTATAATCCCGCCACAGACGATATGCACCACGGTTGGTGACGTTTGCATGGCAAGGACTTTATCGAGATCCGAAATTTTGCTGCCCCATATTTTGATTGTGATTTCTTCTCCTCTGCAAATGTATAGTAGCCAGTGATATGTAGTGATTGATAAGTTTGTTTAAATTTATCTCGAATATGAAAAGATAAACCTTTCATTTGTTATGACAATGTCCTTCTTTTTAGAACTTGCCCCAATTTCTTCCATGTCCCAAAATTTAGTTAGTACTCCAACGACATATGTAATGGAACCAATGTCAAATCATAGATTAATTTCTTAAACGAAATTAAGTACGTTATTATAAGAAATGCAAAAAATACAGTTGTTGATATTACCGGTTACGTACGTTCTGTCCTCAACACGGTCATTGATCTTGCTAAACTCCTGGAAGTTAAACTTGTGCCTAGGGATGGTTTCAAGATCTTGTGGGAGAGACTCGACCTTTGTCCCAAAGAAGATATTTATGAACAGTTTCTGGTTTGGCAGGGGTCTATACGTGGCTCCGTCTACATATTCGTTGATCTTCACTTTAGAGATCGTATAGACGTTGCCTTCTTTAACTTGGCAAAAAAAAGAAGCTATCTGGTTCTTCCATATTATTGCATGAATTGAGTCGGCCTGTAAAACAATATAACAACATTATTTCATTTGCAGATATATCTAAATAGATTTTTTTTAATTCCTAAGTAATAAGCATACCTTCTCGTCAACCAGTATCATATTGGAATTTATGATTTCATTGTTTAAGTTTGGATTTTCTCCATCCCACATTCGAGCAATTCTGACTTTATGGTCCAATTATCTCCGGCCCCAGTTTTTAGATCAGAAATTGAATGATAATTCTTTCCCATTATGTTTGAGTTGGCGAAAATCTGTTGCAATAAAACAGGTGATTATTAGAGCTAAAGTGGCAAGAGCTTATTCTTACAATTATCCAAACAAAGAATATGATTTTAAACACAGAGATTCATACTGCTTCGATATGTACAACCACCATTCAATTACGTGTACTGGCACATATGTTTTCATTGTTATCACTACTACAACGTTTTCGATAGAACTATCACTACCACCACCCAAGCATCACCAATGCCTTCCCGACCATTGCTTATCTTACCTATGGTCATGCAAGAATGTCATGCAAAAAAAGTGTTTTTTTGCCTAATTTTTTCGAATGACCACCTTTGTTCTGAAACATTATTGGATTAATTACCAGGAGTGAGGTCTAAATGACACCAAGCCCTCCAGGCTTTTTGAGAACTCAAACGGCTCTATGGAAATATAAAGAAGTTGTTTACAATTAGACATAACATCAAAACTCATTGATCTAAACGTGGAGCACAACTTCGAAATTATGAAAGGAACAAAATGCATACTACAACCTCAGCAACATCTTGAGTGCTCAAGGCGGAGCAGGGGTGTGCAGTTAATGCGGTAGCAAGGAGAGTAGCGAGTGTTCTGGCCTGCTAGACCAACTAGTAACCCCCAGATCGCACACCTCACAAATGAGGCTTGAAGGCCTGTATTAGAGGGTTTAGATGGTAGGAGAAGCGTGATCAATGCAAGTGTACTATCTGAACAGCTGGTTGTGCCTTTGTTTGTAACCGGCATGTGCTGGAATAGCCTTGTTTCAGGCTCCTCCTGTCCAGTATCGTTGCAATGTGCTGCCATGTTTCGGGTAGTTAAAAGGGGCATCAGAATCATAAATCTGGAGAGAATGGTAAACTCGAGAGCATCCTTAACTCTTGTAAATGATCACAATAGAAGCTTGCACTCGACTTAGCGGCAGACAATAAAGAGGACATTCTAGTGCTTCCAATGGTTTGTATTCCTTTTCAATTAGAGTGTTGCTAATGTGCTAATGTAGTACAGTACATGGCATACGGATGAATGAACGGTGGAGATCGTAGAACTAATAATCAAATGAAGAATTGAAATATTGTATTGAATTCATGCATGCAATTGGATTTTTTGTTTAAATGAACGGAGACGAATGGTACACCAGCTTAGGCATGATATTGCGTTGACTAATGTTTGATATGTAATAATAATTGCAGGACATGCGTAATCGTAATGTGCTTTTGGTGGATGTTGTGAAAGAAGATATGGGCAGGGTCCTAAAACTGGGAGCATGCTCAAGAGCTCGGTTTATAGGTTTCACAAAATACAGGTAAACACAGAAGTACAGAAAAACACATGTAATTCATTAAAGGAGAGGGGTTACCTGGTTTCATAGAGTGTATACAGAGTACTCTGTTTTGCTGGTGGTTATGAATCCCACGTTCAACGCGCCTTCCAGCACGAACACGTCTCGGTGGCTCGTGGGTGGGTGTTGGGCGGGTTCAGGCCACCGGGGGCGCAGTCAATGCGGGCCATGGAGACACCAAGGGAGTTGAGGCCAAGGATTTGCTGAATATTGGCCGCAGTGACTAATGAACCAAATGTGTTGTTCGTGAGTCCTGGCTTGGACAGGCCGGCGAAAAAGAAGTCCTGAGCTGTTGCGTTCTGTTTGCAGGTGAATCCATTCACCTTTATACATGTTCAATTACAAACAGAACATTGGTCGATTCAATTCAAACCTCATTTCTAGCTCTAGTTCATATTATACAATGTTCCAATCCCCCTATTATAGGGGGATTGGCTCATTTTTGTCAATCTTAAAAACTGGATGCAATTCTTTCAAATTTTTGTATCAAATTTTTATTTCCATCACAACAAATTGGAATTTGGATTCTTGAGTAAAGCTGATGCACGCCCGTTAAAGTTTCCAACAAAGTTGCAACGATTCAAAACCCGCCAAGCACCAGCCTAGTGCAATTTAATCACATGTTGGCTATCTGTTGGGTGGTGTGCGAATCAGCTTGAGCAAGTGATTGACATTGGGCAAAGGAGAAAGAGAAAGTATTTGAGGAAGAACAGATTGACGATTGAGGGAGGATCTGTTTGGATTCTTGAGTAAAGCTGATGCGCGCCCGTCAAAGTTTCCAACAAAGTTGCAATGATTCAAAACCTGCCAAGCACCAGCCCAGGGCAATTTAATCACAGAAAAACACAGAAACACGAAAAAACGAATGCAATTGCAAATGATCAAAGGTGAGGGGTTACCTGTTAGAGCCTTCTCTCTTTGATTAAAACTTGATTCAAACCACAATCTGGGAGCCTTCTCTGTTAAACATGACCCTCATCTCTTTGATCGAAATTGCTTCAAACCAAAGTCTGGGAGACTTTGGGCATGCCGGGACGGCAATTTGAGGAAGAGCAGAACTCGAAGGAGGGAGCTCAAGAGTTCCGTGTTTGTGGGTTTCATATAGTGTATACAGAGTACTCTGTTTTTCTAGCGTGAAGGAGTTTTCTCCTAGAAGGAGACTCCAAGAATGAAAGTTGCAAAAATCTGTGAAGGAGTTTTAGGTGAAAAGGAGACTCAAGGAATGAAAGTTGAATCCTATATGGTAAGCAATAATGACTTTCAAAAATCTTACGTGGCGTAATTAGAGAGTTCTAAAAATCTTACGTGTCGCAAATTCAAGCGAAGGCTTTAGCTTTTTATATATATATAGATTTGTCTACTAAAGAAAGACTTGAAGCAAAAATGAGAGTCAAGAGGGTAAGAGGCATGGAACACGCCTTGGATCGTTTGTATTGGATCCTCATCCATTCACTTGGTTGTTCTTTTTGTATTTCCCCAAAAACTAGTTCGACTTGCTACTATTACCAATAAAAGGCTTCGTGAGTTATGGTACTTATAAGTGCTCTCTAGAGACCAAGCTTACGACGGTGAAAGTATAACGCAAATGAATAAGCGATAAAGTGAAAGGTGAGCAGTGCAGACAGTGCTAAACAAATAAAAGATGAGCAATGCGGACAATGTAGAACATATAAAATGAAGGAGATTACTGTTCTTTTTTCTTCGACTAAAAATGTTTGAATGTGAATTAGGAACTTAAGCCGCCCATGTAACAGGTCACCGATTGGACCCGAAATGGGGCCATAAGAGTTGCACCATCCTGCGTGTTCCAAAGAAACTAGTGAAACAATCAACCTAATAAAATTGGATGACCCAACGGATTCTTCTAGTATATCATTTCTGGGAGATCCAATGTAGATCCAACTTTCGATTCACTCGTGGGATCCTGGCGGTCCGAGGGGGACCACCATGGCTCTTCTCTTCTCGAACATAATGATGCGTGCTTTAATGAATTCTAATATGCAACACGTCAAGCAGTTCCTCTTTCTTGGTCCAAGAAGTGCATTGTTAAATCTAGAGCCGCATGGCGTTCCAACCCAGTTCCAACAATGCACTTCTCGGATCAAGAAAGAGGAATTGCTTGACATTGCATATTAGAACTCATTAAAGCTCGAGTCACATAATTATGCTCGTCAGTACCAAAGTGATTATAACATGTCTCTGACTCAGTATTGCATGTATCCAGAAATAATACGATCACCTATTATGTTACAATCAGCCAAATATGTTAAGTTTTATTGGTGGAGTGCCACACAAGATCACACACACCCAGTCTTAAACCGACTTTCCTTGGGGCATAAGACGTGCAAAAGTTGCAAAAAATCTTGTTTCCTCGAGCTGAGCCTGTGACGCTCTGTTATTGTGAAAGTAATGAATTTGTGAGACAACATAGCAAAAGTCATGTACGATGAGCATATCCATAAAAATCATCTTTCCCCGGAGATCAGCGACTAGCTTCTCAAGTGGGTGGCTTCGTAAGCAAGCTACCTTCAGCCTAGAAAGTGGAATGGATAAACATGATTAACGCGCACTAAGCGACCAACCCCAGAAGGCCTTGGAAAAAAAATATATAAGTTCGTTTTCAAGGGCCCACGGAGTAGGGTTTAGTAGACATAGACCTTGTACAGTGAATGAGTATGATGCTTTCCGATGAGAATGAACCCGATTCATATCTAATGATATTTCTAAGATCAGTATGGTATGTAAAATTGATGTTCTCTAGAAGAGGGGAACGAACGCTAGATTTTAAGATGCAAGGGCACATTTTACAGTTCCCAAGTGAGGCTGACGCCTAGTGGCGGAGTCGGAAAACTTTCTTCTTGAGGTCCGCACCCATAAGAGAGATACGAAGCCAACAGTTGGAGGAGGGAGAGGAGGAAACAAGTGAGGTGTGAGGTAAGGTGTGCAGTGTAGCGGCGTCATAATGTCATCATGTGTGCACTGTGTTAAATG
Organism: Escallonia herrerae; assembly: GCA_033070095.1. Classification (NCBI taxonomy): domain Eukaryota; kingdom Viridiplantae; phylum Streptophyta; class Magnoliopsida; order Escalloniales; family Escalloniaceae; genus Escallonia; species Escallonia herrerae. The sequence continues at coordinate 43,651 of JAVXUP010002027.1, forward strand.
TTGATTTTATTTTTTTTATACTTGACTTGTGTAATTTTAGCATTTAAGATCGTTGACCCAAACGAAAACTTCTTATAAGTATCCCCCATAATATTTAGTTACTTTAACATGCAAAATGACGAAAAAGAAATATTCTTCGGATACTTTAAAATTTTTTTGATAAACACTTTTATCAATGCGAGCTAAATATATTATATAAATTAAAATGGTGTTGGAGCAGCAAGTAGGCACCCGCCCACTGGCTTCTTCTGTGGCCCATGGAAATCCACCTCCTTAAGCAAATCGAAGGATTGTGAGTCATAACTCTTTTTGCTACATATAATAAGGAAGCTCCGCAATGGCGGACCCTAAAGTGTGTAACCAAGTGGAATGACACCTACAAAACAGAAGATCTTATATGTGCTTTGCGGATACGAGGATATGCATGGTGCAGCGCATTTCTGCTTTCCCCATTGGTCGGTAGAAGTGAAGAGAACGCAAATCAAAACTGTCCATTGACTAGCGAGTGAAGGGGCTGCCCTCTTGCTCTTTGGCAATGTTTGAATGTAAATATTTGTCTACTAAAGAAAGCAAAAATGAGAGTCAAGAGGGTTAGAGGGATGAAACACACCTTGGATTGTTTGCATTGTCGTCCTCATACATTCACTAGTGTTTCTTCTTTTGTATTTCCCGAACAACTAGAAGTGCTCTCTAGAAACAAAGTATACGACGGTGAAAGTATAACGAAAATGAATAAGCGATAAAGAGAAAGGTGAGCAGTGCAGAAAGTGCTGAACAAATAAAGGATTATCGGTACTACGGGCAATGTAGCACATATAAAATGAATAAGATTGCTGTTCTTTGTTTCTCCAACTAAAATGTTTGGATGAGAATTAGGAACCTAAGCCACACATGTAGCAGGAAGCAGATCACCGGTTGGACCCGAAATGGGGCCATAAGAGTTGCACCATCCTGCGTGTTTCAAAGAAACTAGTGCTCTTCGGCACATGCGATGAGTAAAGCAAAAACAAAAATAGTAATATTCACGTACTTTGACTTTTCATGCGGTCGGTTTAAGTCCCACCATTTAGCAATAGGTTTGATTGAGTACGTTTGTTTTGGGGTGGACGGTAGCGGAGCTTGCAGTGATGACGATCCCTTGTTCTGCGCTGTGATTCAATATGGGTGGATCACTCTCGATTCGTGCGGGTAGTTGTACGCTTGCGTGTGTTTAAGAGTCAGTTTGTTTCTTTTAAACTTTTGTTAGTTTGAGTTAGTCATGTGTTATTATGACTATTTTCCCTTACGTTAAAAATGGAAGAGCTAAAAGGCTATTGTGATAAATATCTTTAATCTTTACTTTATCATGTCATTCGCTTATTACCAACAAAAAACATAAAAAAAAAAAAATAGTAGAAGCTGATGATATTGCGTTTCATAGTGGACTAAAAATGGAAGATAGAAGTTATTATGGAAATAAAGGTGAGGACAATGATGTAGGACTTGAAAATTGAGGAAAATTAATTAGCATATGCAAATTTAGATAGAAGTAATTATAAAAAGACGGGCAAAGTATACATTTTTTGTTGTATTTTGATTATGTTTCCAAATTAAAAACTAGTACTAGTTTAGTTTTTGCTAAATGAAAAACAAAAGAGGAAGAAATGCTGACACAATTCTAAGAATTAACTTGCAAAAAGGTACAAAAGTGGAAGAAATGCTGACACAATGAGGCCATTATCGACGCAATCACAGGACAAAGGCAAACTACCAAAAAATGGTCCTCCAAAGTACCCATCTTCATGTATTCGTACACCAGAAGTCGTTGGTCGATCTCCCTCGTTGCAGAACACAATCAGCTTGACTAGGTTGGGGTGCTGCAAGAAGCCTAACAACAGAACCTACATTATGAATTCTGCCTTCCCTTGACTGCTGCCACATCCCTCATATTCCATGTACTGGGAATGGGCAATGATCCTAAGTCAGATGACGAACTCTAAAAATTTGATTCATCCAGTGTTACAATCACCCAAATATTTTAAGTTCCAACAGTGCGATGTCTCATAAGATCATCATGCACCCGGTCTTAATAGGCTTTGGTTGGGGCAAATGATATGCAAAAGTTGCTTCCTTACTGAGTCTGTGATGCTCTGTTGATACATTAAAAGTAGTGAAAATCTGAGATAATGTAGCAAAAATCATGTATTAATGCTCTGAAGATAATGTGTGCTTCGCGGAAGCAGTGCGTCTCTCTGCTTTCACCTTTGGCTGGTGAAAGACTGAAAGTGAAGACAACGCAAGCCACATTGTCATTGACTACAGGGGCATGCTCTCTTGCTGTTCGGCCATGTTTGGCACACGTATATTTGTCGAATAGATTAGCAATGACTTGAAGCAAAAAGTGGTTACAAGAAGAAATGAGAGTCAAGAGGGTCAGACGCATGAAACACACGTTGGACTGTTTGTATTGTCCTCCTCCAGTCCATTCACTTGCTTGTTCTTTTGTATTTCCCCAACAACTGGATTCGACTTGCTACTACGTTCTAATAATTAAGGGCTTTTTGACTTATGGTGCTTAGAAGTTAGAAGTGCTCGGGAGATCAAGTGTACGGCGGCGAAAGCGTAACGCAAGTTAATAAGCGACAAAGAAAAAGCGAGTAGTGTAGACAGCGCTCAACAAATAAAAGATGAGCCATACAGAAAACACAATAAATGAAATGAATGAAATTACTTTTCTTTTTTCTCCGTTGTACAAAAAAAAAAAAAAGGAACTAATTGAGATTATTTTCCAGACTTTGCACTTGACTAATATGTTTGGATGAGAATTAGGAAACTAGACCGCACATGCAGCAGGTCACTGGTTGGACCCCAAATGGGACCATAAGGGTTGCACCATCACGCGGAATTTGCTGAACACACGTCGTGTTTCAAAGAAGCCAGTACGTGCTCTCGGGCACATGCGATGAGTATAGTAAAAAGAATTGCAATATTCGTGTATTTAGACTCTTGCTCTGATCGGTTTAAGTCCCACTATTTAGCGGCAATTTTGATTGGGTGCGTTTGTCTCGCGGTCAAAGGTAGCAGAGCTTGCGGTGATGGCGATCCCTTATTATGTACTGTGATTCAGCAGGGGTGGATCGCTTTCGATTCGTGCGGCTGGTTGCCTCCTCGCCTCTGTTTGAAGTGTTAGTTTGTTTCTTCTAAGTTTTTGTTAGTTTGAGTGTTAGTCACATGTGGTCATGACTATTTTCGCTCACGTTGAGAATGTAGGAGTGAAAAGCCTAGGTTGACAAATCAATTTCTGTAAATCTTTACTTTATCAATGTCATTCGCTCATTATTAAAAAAATAAAAAAATAATAGAAGCAGATGAAATTGCATTTCATTGAATTAAAGATGGAAGATAGAAGTAGTGGTGGAAATAAGAAATGAGGACAATAATGTAGTACTTGGGAATTAAAAAAGTGATTAGCATATGTGAAGGTGAGGCTTCAACGTTTCCAAAAGAATTATTTTGGTGATAATCTAGACATTGATACGTTCACTTATTTTTAATGGCGACTACACATTCTTTATGCTAATAACCGTTGTTGATAACGGACTTGAATGGCCAGCGCGAAATTAGGACATTTTTTTCCTTTTTTTTGGGGGGGGGGGGGGGGGGGGGGGGGCCAAAGGTCATTTATTGCTTACCCAAAATTTGCGAGTTGCATTCAATAATTGAATTCTAAACCTAGATTTATGCTTCAAGTACATGAGAAAAGATTGGGATGTGATTATTTGAAACGGCGTCACATCGGATACAATCTTAGACTTGATTATCTACATCGGGTAAAATCCCGCATTTAGCAACAAGTCAGTCTCGTAAAATAAGGCTAGTGACACTTCAATAGATAAATAAGTTCAATAATAATAACTCTCAACATCACTTTTTTTTTTAGTGTTACTAAAAACTAGCTACACCATTGTTGCCATCCTTGCTGTGAGTCACTTCTAGGACTACAACTTGGATTGAATTTTTATGGGTGTCATCAACCCAACCCAATCCAAAAGATAGGAGTGAGTCTTACCGCTGAGTCACGCATCTTAATCAAATGAAAATCTGCTTCCCTTAACCAAAACTGGGCTCGAAAGGTGTGACCAAAAAAAGAAAAAAAGAGGATTGCAATTGTAAGCTTTAAGAATGCAGCGAGAAATTGTATCAAGCAGTTGTTATGACTTAACTAGGTTCTTTTACGTGAGGAGTTCATAAAAACTTCAACATACGGGTGATAGCAATGGTAAGATATAACTAACGGATAAAATGTAATGATAACAAAACTTTGACCGCCTATTATTTGAGAATCTCTCCATCTTGTTATATCCCACACATTTCTTATATCACCTCATATACATCACCGTTAGATTAAAGATTTATCCCCTTGTTAACGCTTTCATTTGAAATAATCACGGGAAAGGGGATCAGAAAAGGGCTCCAAGAAAAACAAACATTACACACAATGGTTCCCTCTCTCGACACCCTCGTACACACAGAGGTACACATGCCATTAATCTGACACATGAAATAGCCACATTTTGCCTGCTCAAACAGGATTTGGAGGATCTGGGTCCCTGCTGTAACCCAGGTTACAGCAGGGATGCTGTCTTCATCCTTTGAGAGTGAGGGAAGAGAGAGAAGGGTGCCATGTAAACCATGGTTATATCCCCCTCTTTCTCTCTCTCTCCCCCCCTCTCTCTCTCTCCTCTCTCTCTCACAGAATGAATACAGCACCCCTACTGTAACCATGGGTTACAGCAGGGGATTCAAATTCAGCTCAGATCTCTTGCTAGGCCCTATTTCAAGCACTATTCTTATAGCATCGGCCTATGGAGAGACCAGGCACCCTCTTGTGCAACTGTTGCCAATAGTCGGCCCTTGAGTCATCTATAATGCACTTAGTCAGAAGGACGCGAAGCTGGTATCTTCTGTTAATCAAAACCAATGGAATCTGTCCAGAGCTCAATCCCATGCTTTGAAAATTATCAGTGCTGTGACGCCCCCTGAACTAGTCCCTGAGCCCGGGCAGCAGTTCATGGACTCTCGATGATGATGGTGATTATACTACACATTCTGGTTAGGAAGTTACGAGGAAGCATACATTGAAGGCTCGCTATATTCGCGATACCATCCCCAGAAACTGCCTTCATTCTCTGGCCATGCCAAAAAGAAATTTAAGAATGTGTCACCAGCATCAGCAAACTTGGTATCACCTGTTCTTCACTAGCCAATTTTGGTTCGATGTTATGAAATTACATACAGAGAACTTGGTACGATGAATTTCAAAGGATTAGTCAGAATCTTTAGAAAACCACGTTTTCACTCGATTGAGGGCAGTGCAAAATTTTCAGAAGTCGGACCAACACCTCCCAGGGCTTGTTTGCAATACTGAAGAGTATGATTGAGGAAAATCTTCACTTAATTTTGGTTCAGAATATGGTTCAGCGTACAATGTGGTTCACTTGAATATTTGCAGAGTATGGTTCAGCGTCCATGTGGTTCACTTAAATTTGCGACCAAGTTCAAAATTTTACTTTTTGTTACAGAAACTATAAAGGATCATTGAAAAAGCAATTTAAACCCGAAAAACAAGTAAAAGAACGAAAAAAAATTGTATTCAGATAGCTCGTGCTTTTCTTTTTTGTTGGGAACACTAAAAGCACCTTACAGTAAGGACCTTGTGCTCAAGCAAGAATGTCTGCTCTTTCTAACTTTGAAAATCAATATTCAAGGGTGGATTTGATCTCTTATCTCTTTATTGTAGGTGATCAAGATGAAGTGGTGGGTTGGATGAATAAGGTACACATGAAATCCGAAACAGACAGATGAAGTTGGCTTACTCACACTCCAATAATGCTAATATCGGGCACCGTACGTCGTACCACATCACGGGCCTTACATTATTGACATGGACTCCACTGCAAAATTACGAGTCTCAATTTACTGCACAACTTCAATTTCTTCTACCCAATTCGGAAGAAGACATACAGTTACAGCTTCTGCAATTTAAAACTTCAACAGCTGTGCTGAAGTGTACTGTTTCTGGGGACTTTTTCTTCCTGGTTCAAGTTCTGGAGATCCTGACAATGAAGTCCTGATGCATTTTCTTTTGCTATCATATACAAAAAAATGCAGCACAAAAATGATAGATACGACATGGTGCCACCCCATTTATATGCGTGGGGAATTCCCTTGCAACCAGTACACAATATGTTGCACCAACCTATACTGAAGATTTACTTGTTTACACCTTCTCAAGTCATTTCTCAGTTTGCCTTGGATTGTTTCAGTCTTCTTGTTCCTTTTTATCTGCTAGTAATGACCACTATTTGCAGGAAAGTAACTACCAAAAAGGAAAAGAAAGTCCATGCAGGGTGTGTAGACAACTGAGATGGCTAGGAAGAAAGACTAATTTTATAAGCAACTACTGCCCATCCTTTTTCTAAAATGTCAATGGAAGTTGCGCAAGCATCTGGACTAATAGTACAAGACTGCAGGATGACCTCTTTACCTAGTGCGTCCAGAAAAGTAACAACGCTTTCAGCTATATGTGCACTCAAGATGCTAAAGAGGCTATGTACTTGAGTGCCTCAACTACGTCTTGAATGGATGGGCGGAATTGTGCTTCCTCCTGGAGACACATTCCAGTTACAGCAACAGCATACTTCAGAGAATGAACTTGGAAGCGCCCTTGAAGCAACGGGTCAGCTAGCTGAACAAATCTGCTCAGGTCCTTCAGAAAAGGGCGTGACTGCAATGAAGGAAAGAAAAATTATAAGCAGGGCCAAACCACCCCTAGAACATTCAAAACTATTATCTGCCCCATTCTGAATCACCTGCCCTCACAACTACTAGGAGAAACAACGATTCTAACACAAGATTAACAAGAAAAAGGCCAGGACTATATCCAAAATGCTAATCAGAATCCAAGCAACAGATGACAAGTGAAAAACTGTCCCAGATAGCAAGGTAAGAATAAGGCAGACAAAGGCGATGCGTGCCATCTACTTGTTCTAGAAGCAGTACATTTAGTAGAGACCGACATTCTCTCCAATCCTTATTTAACTGGAGATACAGCAAGCAGAACTGGAAGAATTATGGTTTGTAGAATCACCTACCCAAACAACCAAGGAATGCTCTCCTGGCTTCTTAGTTTCGTCGATTGCCCTGCGCCCAGTGATCAACTCCAACAGAACCACGCCAAAGCTATAAATGTCTGATTTATAAGATAATTTCCCACTCATCTGATATTCAGGAGCGCAGTAGCCACAGGTACCCATCACCTTAGTCGAGCAATGGGTGTTGTCACCAACAGGGCCTACTTTAGCAAGTCCAAAGTCCGATAGCTTTGCATTGAAGTCCCTGTCCAGCAATATATTTGAAGATTTAAGATCACTGTGAATGACAGTAGGGCTCGCTTCGCAGTGGAGATACTTGAGGCCACGAGCTGCACCCTCAGCAATCTTTAGTCGGGTGCTCCAATCCAGTGGCTTCTGATCAGGTTCCACATCTGAGAATGAAAATTAACATGGAATTCCAGTTAACACTTGTGCCGAATACTAGTTGAACTATTTCATTTGCTTTATGTGAAGATTTCTACTACCGAGCAACACTCTACGAATTGGAATATAAGACCGAAAAGCATTTAGAGTCATAGCAGGATTGAGGCATTTGTAAAAGAAATTTCATGGAGGAAAAAACTTACCAAAAAGACAATCTTCCAAGCTTCCCATCTTCATGTAATCATATACCAAGAGCCGTTGGTCTCCATCATTACAGAAACCCACCAAGTTGACAACGTTTGGATGGTGCAAAACACCTAACAACAAGACCTCCATAATAAATTCCATCTTTCCCTGATGTCCATCGATGTTAAGAATTTTTACCGCGACAACCTAACCATTAAAGCAAAAGCATCTCATCAGCATAAAATTGAAAAATAGGCAACAGTGGAACCAAACGCATTTAGTACTGAAGCATCAGTAGGGGAAGATAAAAGAAAAAAGTAGCGTGTTTGCCCAGATTTTCCAATATGTATCTTATCTATATATTTGGATTTGGTTGGCATCTTCTATGCCTTCCAAACCTTTAATCTCATTTTCTTGAATTCTTACAATTTCAAAATTAAGCTAAATAGGTGTTAAATTTTCATTGGTCACAAAATAATCTCTAACTCATGATGTCCCCATGATCTCTCTTTCCCCACTCCAGTATTACCTTCTTCCCTCCCCGTGTATAGCACGGGGCTCTAGCCAGTAACATTAACGCATTTTTGTTGAACGAACCTGAGAAACTCCTTGCACCAAAACAAGGAAACCCTCTTTGAACCATGCCTAAGGGCAAAAAAAAAATTCCAGTTTACCACTATGTGCGACCCTTTCTCGCCGTGAAAATCAGTAGAGCTATGTGAAATGTAATCTTTTATGATTGATAAACTGGACGTTTCTCTTATGAGCATTTCATTCGAACACTTCGCATTTGTCAAGTACTTTTCAAAACAAAAAACAAATTCTAATGGCTAACTTCATTAATGAGTTACCAACAACTCAAACCGGATATATGTACATGATTGAGAAATGAAGAATTGCAAGATGAAAACAGAGAAACAATAAACATTCATAACTTACTTGGCCTGATTGTAGTCTGCCCTTGTACACACTTCCAAAACCTCCTCTCCCAAGCAGATTACCCTCCCTAAAATTCTGGGTTGCTTTAGACAGTTCAAGGAATGTGAACCGGCGCTCCTTTTGGCTCATGCTTTCCCTGCCTTTTTCACTCATGATGAACACACCCAAATCCCTTCCCTTCCTACCGGAACCACGAAAACACCCCATTTCACCCCTAGGAAGATGTTTTCCTGTGAAACCCTTGGAGAGAATTTTCTATCTTCTCCCTGCAATTTGCACAAAGGGTAGCTTCCTTTTCTTCTTATTTTAGGAATGTTTAACCCAAAATATTGATTGGGCGGTGTTTTCCATAGTTTTCCCATTGACTTGGACATAGAATGTGAAACCTTCAAAGGTGAGAGCTATATTTAGAAGGTCGAATAAGCTACCCAACCAATGAAGCTCTCTGGTTTTGGTAGGTTGAAGACGACCGTGAGCGTAGAGAGGAGGGCGTGCGAACCACTAACCACTCTGTGGGTCCCGAAGATCATTCTCAGAGGTCAATGCGTTTATTGTCTGCATTAGAATTCTTGTTGTCGAGTAATGCCGCCGATCGTCAATCCAATGCACCCCCAAATAGTTGCTACGGCTAAAAGCCGCTGTCACCCTCGCTTTCGCTGCCACCACCATTTTTGATATATCTGTTGTTGTGACCTTATCACGAAGAAAATATTCAATTATTTCATATTATTGTATTTCTTAGTATTCAAGTGGTGATACCATCCCCCCTTGCTAGTTCGACTTTGTCTCATCAACCCTCTATTTGAGAGTTTGATATTTCGAAATTATCAAATATTTTTTCCTTTGAATTTCACTACAACTACCACCATTGAACATTGTTGCCAAGACCAAGTCACTTGTTTCGAACACTAGGCCGCTGCCATCGTAGACATCACTACTTCTAAATACCACCGCGCGCTCTGTGCGTTTATCATCTCCCAGAAGAGATGTAGAAGTAAACATCATTATAGTCGATCAAACCTATATTCCCAAAAAGGTATGGTTCATGTTCGCTTTGTTGAGCCTTTAGCTAAATGTGGAGTTCTTGGTTTGTAGAAAGATAAAACAACTCTCTCCATAAATAGACAATTAATATTCGTTAAATATTTTTAGTAACTTTATCTAGTAACACTAAAAAGTTGTTAAAAATGATCGTTGAAAATATTAGTAGAAAAGCTACTAAAAATATTTAGCGACCCTTAATGTCGTTAAACAAGGAATTGTAAACATCTTCCTAGTTGTCTACAACTATTAAACATGATAATATTATTGGGCTCATTCTCTAACAACTTAAGCTTTTAGAGTAAATGGTAACTTAATATGGTATCAGAACTCTAATATAATAAGAACTTGAATTCAATTATTCACACTTGCATATGTGGTCCCCTTTAGGTACAATCAAAACAGATGGTAACTTAACAACAACTAGGGTAATAGCAAAAGAATTTCCTGAGCAAAATCACACTTGTGACCTTTCATTGATGTCGAGATGTGGCCGTAATTACTATAAGTTAAGAGTCCATATTTACTTTTCACGCATTAGAATCTAATTTTATATATATATATATATATATATATATATATATATGAAAGTCAAAACTGAGAGAATGTTGTCTAGTCATCGCTTATTCGAATTTTTTTAATTCGTCATATCGACTTTCCTATTTAAAATTTTAATTTTACTTATATTTGTAATAATGATTTGAATTTTCCCTCCCTCCCTCTCCCTCTCCCTCTCCCTCTCCCTCTCCCTCCGCGCGTGTGTGATTTGAATTTTTTTTCTTTCTTTTTGAAATTCAATCAATTATATAAATTTTACATTTCTCTCTCTTATATATCAACATGCCTCACTCAAAAATTTTATTTATATCTTTACAGTTCCATTAATTCATAAATTTTGACAAAAGTAATTATCTATATATTCCTTTTTAATCTTAATTTTTTTTATGTTTGCAAAAACAAAATATTCTCCATTAATTTTTCACTTAAACCATCCTAATCTTCTTCCTTTTATTTCATTGCAAGTTTTATATATAATTTATGCTTCTTTTTTTTCAATCATTTATTATGTACCGTTACTCTTTTCATGATAATATTGAGTAATGCAACCTCAACACACCGGTGATTATTGTTAATATTATCACTACAATTGCTATTAGTTAGGATAGACTATTTCTATCATTTCACACACTATTTTTCATCTTCATTTGTCACTAAAAACGAACAATTATTACTGAAGTTCATTCTAACAATAAAAATTGGTAGGAGAACTCCTTGAAAAAGGTAAAAATTAAGTTTTGATTATTTTATTGTCACTACTAATTCTGTAATTGTTATCAAGTAAACAAATATGAGATCTCTTAATAAGCATTTTGATAGTTGTTTTCGTGTGCAACGCACGAGATCAAAACTAGTTAACGTGAAACTCCAGTCAACCATTCATAAAAAAGACAATGGTTAGAAGCGCTAAACAGAAAAGGAAAAAAAAACAGGCTCCAAGCTTACAAATCTGCTCATGCAATTACACTGATACATGAAATGGTCACAGTTTTCTTTGACAAGGTGATACACCAGCAAACACATGCGGAAAAATCTTGAAAAGAATTCTACAAAAGCAACAAATTATCTGTCCAAACGAAGAAGAATCCTATCTGGAACAACAAACGTCTGTACAGTAACAAATCATATCCACTGGAACAAGAGAGTAGCCATTATATTACAGCACAGCACAGCATGACACCTGCATTTGCGAGTCCATAAGATTGTGCTATCAGCAAAAGCAGATTTATTTTGACTAGAATCTTACCACACTATATACACAGAGAAGGACAAGTATTTCTTGACAAGTGCAAACAAGTAGGCATACAGATCAACGCAGAAGCACATACACACGAGATCGACATAGAACGCGCCGGAGTATTCTACTTCATTCTTACTCGGTATGTCTTACACTCGTGCTCTGAATGTTGTGTGCAAATTGGTTAGACTAGTGCACGAGGCAGAGAAACAGAACCAATGAAATTATGCCATCTGATGGCCTTCTTACTCACAACGGAGCTACTGTCCCCTGCTAAACAATCTGATGATCACATGGTAGATGACACCGAGTAGTTACAAGTCTACCCAGAATTTAAACCACATGTCCAGAATATCATTCCTCGTCGCCGCATACGTAAAGATGATAAATAAAAAGTTCAGCAGAGTGCTAATCTCCGATAAAATCCAGTTAAAACTTCTGAAGTGCACGACGGGAAGGACATAAATTGTACTGCACAGAACCTTAAGGGCGAAAAGTTCTAGCAGAAGGTTTAGATGGTTTTGCTATTCCGGGTCCTTCATTATCTACTAATAAGGACTCTTATTTGCGGCAAATAAAAGCTACAAACATAGAGACCTCCGTAGACAAATTACATGGCTTACAAATTACGAATTTAACAAAACTCTTGCCACATTTTCTGAAATGTCAAAGAAAGCTGCGGAAGCATGAAACTATTAAGGAAGGCCTCTTACCTCACGCTTCCCAGAAAGCGAGAACCCAAATATTATCTTGGAGCCGTCATATTGTAGTATGCCTTCTGAAGCCAAATTGCCAAATTCCACTAAATTCTCAAGGTGCTGTGTTGGCACCTTACATGGACCAGTTTTCTTAAGTAGCTTGTTGCACGCACACTCAAATAGAAGAAGAATAGTGTCTGAAATATTTTTCTCGAGAACCAAGGTTACTATCCTGGCGTGAAGGAGATGGTTGCGAGGGAGTACGGGGCCCACCCTTACGAACCTCCAGGCTATCAGCTTGAGACGATAAGTATTCAAGCGCTACAACAATATCACCAATGAGGGGCCGAAATTGTGCTTGCTCCTGAAGACACATTGCAGTAATGGCCACGGCATGGTGCAAAGAACGGACGGGGAAGCGCCCTTCCAGCAAGGGGTCAACCAATTGTACAAACTTTTTCCGATCCTTCAGAAAAGGACGAGACTGCAATGTAGAAATGTTATGTAAAAAGCAGAATCAGAGCATATCTAGGAATTTCAACGATACTATTTGTCCAATTCCAGAATACAACTGCCACACAGTAGTTACCAGAAAACTTTCAAATCTCAGAGAGCTTGAAATATAATAAAGTTACCCCACCACCCCCAAGCATCCTAAATAATTACCAGATGTAAATTACCATTTAAGTCCTAGACAACCTAAAGGAGACCTAAAGTATATTGAAGATTCGTGAGAAGGAGAGATTACAAAGAGATAAATAGATCCTACAAAGGTGCTGTGTAACCAAGAAACTTCCAACCTTTTTGAAAAGGAGATTTAGCTTATAAAAATGTTAAAAAGGTGTAGAATTTACTCACCCAAACAACCAAGGTCTGCTCTCCTGGCTTCTTCGTGCTGTCAATTGCCCTTCGCCCAGTTATCAGCTCCAGCAAAACCACACCAAAGCTATAGATATCTGATTTCAAAGACAATTTGCCACTCATGGCATACTCAGGGGCGCAGTACCCGTAGGTTCCCATCACCCTTGTTGAAACATGGGTATTGTCACCAACAGGACCTAGTTTAGCAAGTCCAAAATCTGAGAGCTTTGGATTGAAGTCATTGTCCAGCAATATGTTTGAAGACTTCAAATCACGGTAAATGACAGGTGGGTTCGCTCTGCAATGGAGGTACTCAAGGCCACGAGCTGCACCAACAGCAATCTTTAGTCTTGTGCTCCAATCCAGTGGCTCCTTATGAGGGTCAACATCTGAGGAAGCATAGAATCCACTTTAGACTTGTGCCCGGTAAAACTTCAGACTGCACGTTTTTGCATTAACAAGGAACCAAACAGAGTATAACCAAATGCAACTTATAAAGAAAGTCATATTACCAACGGATACTTGTTTGGAGTAGTTACACTAACACAAGCTATTGAAATAATCATCTTTTATTCGCTTTATATGCCGTCCTGTTTCTTACTTTCTCCATAAGAAAAAAAAAACACACACAAGTCCCATTTGAATCCTATTATAATTTATAACAGAATTACAAGTTTATAGCTCAATATTGTAGAGCTTTGAGTAAATTTGTCGTCCACTATTAACACGAGAGGTTAGACTAGCGACAATTCTGGAACTCTGTCTGTAACTACTGTTCTTCGTTTGTAGTTCGAAACTTGCTATTGATCTTAGCTTGAAGTGAGCTGCGAAAGAGCTCCGAAGTGAAAAACACAATGCTACAACTAAGGTCGTGACAAAAAGGTTGAATAGGGTTGAGCATAAGCGAACCTCTAGTAAAAGTTCTAGCCAGAGAAAAACCAACACCCTAGAAACAAATACGAGAAAAAAATGAAAACCAAACCATCTTTTTTGTGGCTTTAAGAACATGTAGCTCCATATGAAGACCTCAAACATAGTAACACCTCTTCAATGAAGACAAAGGAGGACTCTCATTTCAATAAGTCCACAAACAAGATTAAGAAGGACATGAAAAATCAACGACTCACAAAAATTATAATTCCCTAAGAAAGAAACTGAAACTCCATAAACAACCATGTGGAAATGCAACGAATAATACCAAAAAGGTGATTCTCCAAGCTACCCATTGGCATGTATTGATAGACCAACAGTCTCTGATCTCCATCAGTGCAATAGCCGATCAAGGTCACAAGATTAGGGTGGTGCAGCAGACTTAACATAAGAACCTCAACAATAAACTCCTGGTTCCCCTGAAGACCACTGAGATTGAGCTGTTTGATAGCAACAATCTGAACACAAGAACCCAATAATCACCAAAGCTAAGAAGCATAATCAACAATTAGCAATGCGACCTACAGGGATGTAGTTTATTAAACGTCCCGAGAAAAGAAACAAGTGGCCTACATTACATAATCAATTCGAATAAATGAAAGAGGCAAAAAATTCACAAACTTGCCTCCCCTGATTCGAGGCGGCCCCTGAAAACACGTCCAAATCCCCCTTCCCCAATTAAATTAGCTTCTCTGAAATTCTGGGTTGCGGCTGCAAGGTCTCGGAATGTATAGCTACAAGCAACATTTCCCTTTCGGCTTGGGCTTTCCTTCCCTTTCGCTCTCACCAAACCTGCTCCCTTCCCTTTTTCCAAAGAAACAAGATTCATGATCACATTTCCATAGCTGATATATAGTGAAACAAGGTCAGGCATGAAAGATATTGATTTCCATACCACTTCCATTGCCATAAGACTTTCCTCTCCCATTAACTACGAAACAAAACATGAATTGGGCAACAAAACATAAGCAAAATGAAGCATATTGTACTAAGACCCCAAAAATTACAAACATAGATATGAGATAAAGAGAAAAAGAAAACCTGAAGATTCAGCAGATCGAACGGCCATGTCATCATCATAATTCCTGACATCCTTCCGGCGAGGAGTCATGCAAGAAAAACAACTCATTTGTGCCTCTATCAGAAACTTCCTATACAAAGAACTAAGAAAGAAATAAAGAGGCACACTTTTTAAAAGACAAAAATGAGAAAAACAAAACCCTTTTGAGATTCAGAGAGACGGAGGAAAAGGAAGGAGAGGAGGCCGGTCCTCTCCCCTCCCAATAGAGAGATCGAGAAACCCTAACCCCCAGAGAAATCTAGGTCAGACATATAACAGATCTAACAAAATATCGACAACCCATTTCCGCAAAACCGAAAAAAGACAAACCCACAAATTATATTAGCTAAATTACAACTGCAACTCTACCCAACTTTATCCGCACAAAAAATTTTCAAGAAAATGAGAGGAACGTAAATATTCAACACAAAGAAGCCTAAAGTTTCTGTCTTTTGAGAGGTGATAAACGAACAACGACCATTGAATGTCAAGGAAAAGGCCTTTCAGCTAAATCTCTTAGCTCCACAATTACCGGCTATTTTCGCGGTTATATCTCTCACCCTTCTAAAACTGGTCACGTATGCAAGAGAGAGTGTGTTATTGTGGGCCAATTTTTCTGAATGGAGGGAACGAGGGGGCAATTAAAGCGCTCTGATGATTGTTGCAGGTCGCTCTCCTGTAATTTCTTACTCTGCATTTAAACGTTTCGGCGAGGGGACGGCAAGGAGATTACGATGTTGACCTTGACGTTTTTGTGGTTTTACCTGAACTTGCCACTAACGGTTTCGGTTAATTCGGCGCGAACCGACAAGGTTAACGTTGTGTTTGGTCCGGTCGGCAAAAACGCGTTCACGTGCCAAAACCGTTAGCGGGAATGTGGTTCCGGGTCGGACTTCGTAGTTTGTTCTCATATCTTGTGAATTTCAGTTGAATGCGGAGTTATGGAATCTTACCGTTACACACTTCCAGATGAAATTGCATGGTTAACAACCCAAAAAGAAAAATTAGAAATGCAAAAAAAAAAAAAAATTATGAAATTGCTTTGATCTAGGGTATTTGAAATTGATTCTAAAATTGTCAAAACCTGATTAAATTCAGAATTAATCAGGTTTAAATCCGTTTTGGAGAATTATGTTTGACGAGACCAATATATCCTCAATATAATCAGATGTTAAATACCATTTTCAATTTGAACGCACTATATTATAATTTTGTCACATTAAATTTACTTTCATCTTTTTTTATTCAAATGCCTTCAACCACTTTTTAACTTATATGCTTCAAATAAATTAAGAGATCGTTTGGGATTTGATTCTCAAAATCAGCTTCAATTTATTTTAAATTAATAGATTAAAAGTTGTTGAAGGTTTTGGATAAAAGAGAATCAAAATAAATTTTGTGTAACAAAATTATCATGTAATATATTCAAATTGAAAGAGAGCATTTATTGTTTTTTATATATGAGGATTATTTGATAATTCTTTCGATTAAACTCAATTCTCCAAAACTGATTAAATTAAAATCTAAGAAAACGAGAATTCTGAATTTATCAGTCTTGAGCACAGTGGACAAATTTAACCAGTTTCCTTTTTTTTTGGCCAAACATTTCAAATCTGATTTAATCAGGTTTGACATTCTAGAATCTATCCAAAACACCCCTTAAAGCTGATTTTTGAAAACTGATTCTGATTTAATCAAAATCTAGTTTTCAAAATCAATCTCAAACGACTTCTTAATTTTGGCTCGTTTAAGGACGTGCTAAAAATCATTTCAAGAAAAAGTATCCAAATCGAGGATATGAATACGCTCCAGCTTGACTCGCTTTCAATTCGTTATAAGCCCTTTGCAACTAATTGTTCTAATTTTACATCATTCTTCATTTTGTGTGTAGTTATTGGTGTTCGATCAGTATCTCCAAGATTGGTGGTGTACATGTTTAAGAACAAAAACAGTAAAGAAAATAAACAGCCGAATTATATGTAGTTTATCATTGCTTTGACACATTGTAAGTCTCTTAGATACAACTAAAAAGGATATATATATGTGACCAAAAACAATTCTTAGATTTGGAGAAGGTAGGGGGTATTAGTAGCAATGGCGTGGGCTTTGGCGAGCTCTTGGGACACTGAACTTGGAAGTTTAAAGGTTGAGAGGATTCACTTGATGTTGAAGTCTAGCTGAGACTTGATGAGACTCGAGATGAATCGAGTTGTAAAAACTGTTAATAGATAATTAATTTTTTTTGTTAAGCAGTAAAAAGTACTTCGGGTCGGCTTTGACATCAATTCAGACTAATTTCTTTCTTCGGACGATCTTAAGGAAATAACTCTCACATTAGCCTTAAAGGAGTATTTTTCCTTCCAGATGTTGACTTCAAAGTTTGTACACAACAGTCAATAAATGGAGCAAATCTTCTTGATTACCCGGACAATCCATTGGCGTTGTCGTTAAATAACTCTAAAAATGTCATTACTACGTTCGAAAGGGATCATCATTGCTCCACACCTAAACACCTACAATTTCCTCAAAAACAACTCCCCTTCGGTCCTAGAGGATGAAATCGAAGCCCCTTGCAAACCATCAAGGAAGGTTATCTTATGAGCTAGCAAAAGAATTGCAACTGTGAGCTAGAACAAAAGAACATCAAACGTACACTATGAATACATAAGACGTAAACTGTAACCAATACAATTTGTGGTTGAGGTTGTTATACGATAAACCTTTTTTGCAGGTGGCCATTATTCCTTGGGGCGAGCGATCGCAATCGCGGCGGCGGCTCATGTTTACTGAGAGATCTGCCACCACTAGCATAACAATAAAGCACGTAAACATCCACAAACAATTCATGATCGAGGAATCAGTATATGAGTCTGACCGCCGAGTGTGTTGTTAACTACCCTAGATCCAAGTTTACATATATGATAGATTTGTGATAATGGGAGAGCAGACTTTAGTGTCACCCTCTTATTGAAAATCGTAATTATTATTTTATATACGAATGGTAGATCCAAACTACATATCTTTCCATTGTGCATTATTATCATGTGGTGCAGCCATCATTATATAATAATAATAATAACAATAATAATAATAATAATAATTAGCATTTGACTCCAAAATGAATCCTTTTGACCTGGTTGCTAAATAAGAAGTGTATATGGGCTTGTGATCCCCCTTTCCCCCACCATCTCTCATATATGGACCCTTAAGTTTGGTTGGTTCCAGTCTGCCGCCGCAGAAATTGAAAAGCTAGGCCCAGTTTCCTTGGCCCACCCACCCTCAGGGGTATAGTTTTTTTTTTTTTTCCTTCTTTGATAACGTTGGTGTATAAAACAACGGCCTAGTTGGAATACTAGTTATAAAATACTGCTAAAATAGTTTTTTTTCTTTTTCTTTTTCTTTCACGCGTTAAAAATTTCTTGCCCTTGCCATTTCTGCCCCACGAGGAGCGAACTTGTGACCTTGCACAAGGAAAATCTTGTCACTGAGCTGGCACATTGGTCTTTATAACATTTTTAACTTGTTATGAATTATGACTTACTAGTAGTATAAGAGATTTCCAATAAATAATGAAAATTACTAATGGTAATATAAATGCTTTCCTATGAATAACGATAAGGTCTCCCTGTGGATGAGTTGAGAAAACAGAACTAGAAAATGCAAAGCAACATGATTTACTTTTGATTCTTGTAACTAGCTGAAGTGCTGCTGGAATAATAATGCATATGAGCGTTGAAGTCTATTGTCTACCAACTTAACTCAAAAAAAACATGCTCAAACAGAGGAGAAATTGATCATGTATAAGAAACAAACTATCCTTTGTTCCTAACAAACATCAAATGCATCGTAATGGTTAAAACCATGAGTTAGGCTACTCAATTTATAATAAACATAACCTTAATCACTTAGAGTATGTTTGAAATCACTTACAGTTTTTAAAAAAACAAAAATAAAAACCAATTAAGTTTTTATTTTTTATAAAAACAAATGAGTATTTGATTACACAATTTTTATTTTGAGTGTGTTAAGATCAAGATATGTTCTTTGGACAATATCTCACTGTAGTCAAAGTGTTCAGTCTCTAGTTGACTCTATGGCCATTCTTTAGCTTACTCTACAGCCATGGCACTTGTCTCTAGCTTACTCTATAACTATAGCATTCACACATAGTATGATTGTATATAAATAGGGTGTAATCTACAAATGATATATACAAGAGAAATAATTACCTTTTCTACTTGGTATCATAGCCAATTTGATCCATTTCTATTCTCTGTTTCCGCTGCACTGTAACCATCCGTTGGTTACAATTATAGGCTCGTTGTTGACATCGACCTGCTATTCACGACACTAATGCTGAAGTCACAGATAGCCGCCATTGCCATTTCCTCCGGGAAATCATCACGTCATCATCTCATTGCGTCACCATCTCAGACAGCCACCACGCTCGTCATCACGATAGCTGTCACAACATCCATTGACGCCAGTGTCATCGCCATCACACACGTCGATGTCGTTCAGATCTGAACGGCTGCTACACAAGTCGCCGTCCCCGGTCAGCCAAATCCACACTGTCCCCGTCGCTGGTTAGCTGGTCTAGCCGCCACCGGCGCCGCCGCCCTCAGATCCGAACGGTCACCGCTCCGTCAATCAAGTCTTGTACACGAGAGTCTGATTTTGCTTTCCAAAGACCATTTACTATATATATTTATTTATTTAAAAAAAATGTCTGCCCTTGTTCCTCAAAATAATGTTTCTCAACCGATCAACATCATTCTAGATGGACCCAATTACCCGCATTGGGCTCAAGCCATGCGTAGCTTTCTGAAAGGTCGTAAACTTTGGCTTTTCATCTCAGGAGATAGAACAAAGCCATTACAATGCAAAGATATTTCAGCATCTTCTCCAGAATCTGGTTTGATATCCACACTTTCGGAATCAGATGAAGACTTTGCTAACCGTCTGGAAGATTGGGATAGTATCAATCATCGCATTATCACTTGGTTTTCTAACACTTCTATTGCTTCCATCAACATGTAGTTTGGTCGTTTCGACCAGCTAAAGAGGCGTGGGATACATTGGCCCAAAGACTTCGACTGATCTTGCCAATCAGTATCAGATCTTAAGCAAACTACATGATTTGCACCGAGATTCAAAACAATCAATTGATGATTTTCATTCTCATATGAGTTATTTGTGGGACCATCTTGCATTGTCTGAACCAAAATGGGAATGCAACAAGGATGCTGACAAATAATATCCATCGTGATAATATGCGTCTTATTCAATTCTTATTGGACCTCAGACAATTATTTGAATCCACTCGGGCTTCTATCTTGCATAGATGTCCTCTGCCATCCTTGGAGATTGCTCTTGCTGAGTTAATCTTAAAGGAAACTCGCTTTATGACCCTGAAATCTCATCATTCCAACGTGCTCACTGCAACCACCTCTCGGCATCCTGACATGCTTACCGCTGCTACCTCACAGTATCCTGACATACACTATGTTGTCATCTCACAACATCCTGACAATCAGACTGCTTCATTTTCTCAGCCATCTCATTTCACAAACCAAAGGAGAAAGAAAGGACCATGCACCTTCTGTGGGGGACCGAATCATCTTTATCGAGATTGTAGAAAATGAAAGGCCATGCACTATGGAAAGTCTTCACTTGGAACTGCTACAGTAGCCACACCTCAGACTTCCACTATTTCTACCGCCAATTTGGAGGCATTACTTAGCCAGGTTTTATCCCGACCTAGTCCTTCTGCAATGTCTGTCACCCAATGTACTACTTCCAGCTGGTTTATTGACTCTGCTTGTTGTAACCATATGACTTAAGATTCTTCACAATTTTCCTCTAAGTCTATTTCATATGCTCCTCCAATTCAAACTGCAAATGGATCTATAATGAATATTAGTCACATAGGATCTATTTTGACGTCAACTTTATCCATTGCAGATGCCTTCCTTGTTCCGTCACTTGCTTTGAATCTTCTATCAGTAGGGCAATTGTGTGAATTAGGACTTGAATTACACTTTTCTAACTAAGGTTGTACTGTACAGGATCCGCGGACTGGTCAACAAGTTAGGATAGGCTGTAAAGTTGGATGTCTTTTTAAGCTTTCATTTCTTCATATTCCCACCAGTTTAATTGCTGCTGCTACTTTGAAATCTCCTTATTTACAACTTTGGCACTCACGCCTTGGTCATGCCTCACTATCTAGAATAAAAACTTTAATTTTTGATGGTCAATTAGGATCTGTTATTACTAAGTCTTTTAACTTTATGCCTTGTCAACTTGGTAAACAACGTGCATTACCATTCAATAATAGTGACTCTCTTTCCTCTGCTCCTTTTGACTTAGTTCATTCAGATGTTTGGGGCCCTGCCCCTATACCTACAAAGGGGGGATCTCGTTACTTTGTGATTTTTGTGGATGACCACTCTCGGTATACTTGGCTTTACCTATTTGAATGTCGGTTAGAACTCGTTAGCATCTTTTTTCAAAACTTTGTCAACATGATCAAAACACAATTTTCTGGTACCATTAAAGTTTTTCGATCTGACGATGCTATGGAATACACAAGTACACCTTTTTTTAACATTCTTAAAGAAAATGACACTCTTCCTCATAGATCATGTCCTGGCACCTCACAACAAAAATGGTCGGGCTAAATGGAAGCACCTTCATATTTTAAATATCGTTAGAACTTTCCTCATCTCTGCTTCTATTCTTGAACCATTCTGGGGTGAAGTTGCTTTAACCGCGGTTTATACTATTAATCAGATTCCTTCCCCAGTTACCAACTCTCAATCCCCTTACGAGCGATTGCATAAAGTGACCCCTAACTACAATCTTCTTAAAGTTTTTGGGTGTGCTTGTTTCGTTCTTCTGCAGCCCCATGAACACACAAAACTAGAACCACATTCTCGATCGTGTTGTTTTCTAGGTTATGGCATTGAGCGCAAAGGTTATCGTTGTTACGACCCTGTTGCAAAATGCTTACGCATCTCTCATCATGTGATATTTTGGGAAAATAAAATGTTTACTAGCTTGTCAAGTTTTCAAACTCCTCTCTCAACACAATCTCGCTTATTTACAAATCCGACTATTGAACTTTTTCCCAACCTAAATGACACAGATACATAAGCTCAAAGCTCCCCAAGCATTCCTAACATGGTTTTCTCTGAACCTACTGACAAGTCTTATGTTCCTACCAACATACAACTTCATTGAGTCCTCAGCCACTTCGACGATCTGAGGGCAAGAGAGCCTTCTGTTCTTCTTCGTGATTATCATTGTTACTATGCCCTTGCTACTTTACATGAACCTAACACCTTTTGTGAGGCTAGTTCTAACCCTCTTTGACAGAAAGCAATGGCAGAAGAACTTCATGCTCTGACCACGACTCGTACTTGGGACATGGTTAACTTGCCTCATGGAAAGTCAGTTATAGAGAGCAAATGGATTTATAAAATTAAAACTCGAGCCGATGGGTCAGTTGAACGATATAAAGCTAGCCTTGTTGCTAGGGGATTTACTCAAGAGTACGGTATCGACTATGAAGAAACTTTTGCTCATATTGCTCGTTTGACTTCTATTAGATCACTTCTCGCTATTTCAGCAGCTCGAAAATGGAAGCTTTTCCAATTGGATGTAAAGAATGCCTTTCTAAATTGTGATTTGACTGAAGAAGTATAAATGCAACCCCCTATTGGCTATGATCATTCTCCCAACCAAGTATGTCGTTACGTCGTGCTCTCTATGGACTCAAACAAGCTCCTCGAGCACGGTTTTCAAGTTTAGTTCTATTATCTCCAAGCTTGGTTTTGTTTCAAGTCCTTATGATTCTGCTCTCTTTACAAAGAAATCAGATGCTGGCATTACCTTACTTCTTCTTTATGTTGATGACATGATCATAACCGGTGATGATACTAAAAGTATACAAGATCTCAAAGTCTTCCTTCACCGCCAATTTGAAATGAAATACCTTGGACCTCTTAGCTACTTCTTGGGTTTAAAGGTATCCACTGGTTCAAGTGGCTACCACCTCTCGCAATCCAAGTATGCATCTGAACTACTATCACGGGCTGGCTTGACTGATAGTAAGATAGAATCTTCACCTCTTGATACAAATGTCAAACTTCATGTCTCAGATGGAGAAATTCTTTGAAATGCTACCCTTTACTGCCAACTTGTTAGTAGTCTTGTTTATTTGATGGTCACATGACCTGATATAGCATATGCCGTCCACTTAGTGAGTCAATTCATGGTAGCTCCACAATCTACACATTATTCTGCTGTTCTCTGGATACTCAGATATGTGAAAGGTACCTTGTTTCAAGGTCTTCAATTCTCATATAATTTTCCCTTGGATCTACATGCCTTTAGTGATGCTGATTGGGCTGGTGATCCTACTGACAGACGTTCAACTACTGGTTACTGTGTTTTTCTTAGGACTTCACTTATCTTATGGCGCAGTAAGAAACAGTCTATGGTTTCTCAATCTAGTACAGAATCTGAGTATCGAGCACTGGCCGATGCCACTTCAAGATTGATTTGGCTAGATGGCTCCTCCAAGACATGGGTGTAAGTCACCGTACTGCCACTCCAGTTTACTGTGACAATCAAAGTGCTATTAAAATTTCCCATAATGATGTGTTTCATGAGCGTACTAAACATATTGAAATTGATTGCCACTTTATACGAAATCATCTTCAACACGACACTATCCACCTTCAGTCGGTTTCATCTGCTAAATAAACAGCTAATATCTTCACCAAAACACATCTTCTTGGACGCTTCGTTGATCTTGTTTCCAAACTTAAGTTATGAGTGATCTTATCAAAACCACCATGAGTTTGAGGGGGGATGTTAAGATCAAGATATGTTCTTCAGGCAATATCTCACTATAGTCAAAGTGTTCAGTCTCTAGCTGACTCTATGGCCATTCTCTAGCTTACTCTACAGCCATGGCACTTGTCTCTTGCTTACTCTATAGCTATAGCATTCACACATAGTATGATTGTATATAAATAGGGTGTAATCTACAAATGATATATACAAGAGAAATAATTTCCTTTTCTTCATTCTAATAGAGTGTTTGATTACTTAATTTTTATTTTGAGTTTTTTCTTTGGCGGTGGTGGCTGGGGGGAGGGGAGGGGGCGATGGCGATGGCGGTGGTGGTCTCAAAACAAAAATCAAAACTTAAAAAATGAGAGTTTCCAAAAAAAGCCCTATTTTAAAAACTAGTTTTCAAAATTGTAGGGATAAAAATAAAAACTGTGTGCAAAATGCTCTATTTTTCAGTTAAGAAAACTGAAAAAAAAAATTTAGAAACTTTAGTAATTTCAAATGCTACCTAAATTTGTGGTCCTATAAGTTGCCCTATAAACCATATTCCTCGTTAATAAGAGCGAGGTATCGAATAGGCTACTGGCATGCTTCCTCTCAAGGAGGCCCTTTTCTTTACTTTTTTAAACAAGCCAGCCCAATACAACTCGAGTCATATTAAACTTCTGCAACCGCATAAAGCAACTGAGATGAGGACTGCTTGTCTTCCATAGTTTAGACCCAGCAATTGACTGGAAATATATAATTAAGCAATTTTCTTCATCATTTTATTAATAAGAAAAAAACTAGCGCTAGGGCACGCGAATACTCTTCCAAAAAAAAAAAAAACTTTACGTAAACAAGTGACTTTTGTCTATGGAAGAGTAACTCACATTGGGACCAATAGATCTTACTATGTGACTTTTGTCCATGGAAATAATAAAGGGGAGAAAAGAAAGAAATTATGGCAGTGTCTTGAAGAAGATGCTAGTACTATTGAAAATCAGCCTTGGTTGACAGCAGGAGATTTCAATGTGGTAAGGACAGCTGAGGAGAAACAAGGAATCCTTGATATATGTAGAAGAGATGTGACAAAGTTCAACCAGTGCATCAATAAATGTCATTTGAAGGATGTAACTACTAGAGGCCTTTTATATACATGGTGGAATAAAAGAGAAAATGAAGTGGTCCTGAGTAGAATTGACAGAGTTTTGTAGAATGAAACATGGTTGGAGACCTTCCTAAACACCATAGCATAAGCACATGTACCTGGGATCTCAATCAGTACCTTGTCATCTTGCTACAAGGAGCAGACTGAGAGAAGTAGTACAAAAACAGGTCTCAAGTCAATACAAATATCTGTTGGGTGCTGCCATAAGTGAAAAGGAGATCACTGATGCCATGTTCTCCTTAAAAGCAAATAAGGCACCAGGGCTAGATGGGTATAGCTCTGAGTTTTTCCAACAGAATTGGGACCTGGTGGTGAAGAAGGATGTGATTAATGCAGTAATGAGGTTCTTTCATAAACCAAAAGGGCCTGATGTTCAATAATACTGCTTGACATTAGTACCAAAAGTTATATACCCCAACACCAAGAAGGATTCCAGGCCTATTGCCTGTTGTAATGCGCTATACAAGTGTATTTCAAAGGTGCTTTGTGAAAGAATCAAGCAAATGCTGCCACAGTTAATCAGCAACATACAATTAACTTTTGTAAAGAACAGAAGCATTACTGATAACATTTTGCTCATGCAAGAATGTGTGAAGAATAATCATAGGAATGGTGGTCGACCTAGATGTGTACTAAAGATTGATCTTCAAAAGGCTTATGATTCAGTGAGTTGGGATTTTTTGCAAGTTATGATGGAAGTACTGTAGTTTCCAACAAAATTCATACAATGGACCATGAAATGTGTGAAACAGCAAGGTTTTCCATCTATCTTAATGGTAATATGGAAGGCTATTTTGCAAGTGCCAAGGGATTGAGACAAAGGGATCCTATCTCACCCTACTTGTTTCTTATAGTCATGGAAGGTTTTTCTAGTCTCATGGATCATTATGCAAGCAGACCAAAATTTTCCTATCATCCTAAATCTGATGAGCTCAAAATAAATCCTCTGTGCTTTGCAGATGATTTATTTATGTTGGCAAGGGCAAACAATGGCCTATTATCCTTATTAAGACAAACACTCAATGAGTTTCAAATGTTATCTGGCCTCTCTCCAAACTTGAGCAAAAGTTCAATCTACATAGCAGGATTGGAGGAAGGAAAAGCACTAGAACTGATCCAAATCATTGGTATCACACAAGGTACTCTTCCTGTTACTTATCTTGGAGTACCTCTGATATCAACTAAACTGTCTTACAAATATTGTGAACTCTTGCTGGAAAAATTAACCAAGAAAATCTCTACCTGGACATCCAAATACTTATCCTATGCTGGAAGGATACAACTTGCAATATCAGTATTATTGAATATGCAAATCTATTGGTGCACCATATTTATCCTACCTAAAAGGATAATAAGGCTCATAGAAAGGAAGATAAGAGCATTTATATGGCATGGCAAAGAGGTCAAGTGTACAAGTGCTAAAGTTGCTTGGAATGAGGTTTGTTTACCTAGAAAAGAAGGGGGATTGGGAATTAAAATATTAGAGGAAAGGACTAGAGCTACAATTTGCAAACACTTGTGGGATCTAGCTCATAAAAAGGACTCATTGTGGCTTAAATGGTGTCATTCTTACATCATAAAAGGTGCACATATTTGGACTTTTAAGCCCCCAATTACTCTGTCATGGACTTGGTGGAAGATTCTGAAATTGAGAGAGCAGTTTCAAGAATTGTGTACATATCATGTTGGCAATGGGAAAGAAACTTGGCTCTGGTTGGATAAATGGTTAATTGGAGAGAGTTTAATCAAGCTGTATGGACATAGAATCTGCTATGATTCAGGATTGAGTATCAATGCTAAGGTGGAAGACATAATTGAGAACAATACATGGAGACTACATGTTATAAGATCTAAGGCTTTGAAGCAAATCCATAGTATTCTCAGCACCTTACCACCTCCTAAAACAGATCAGATGGATGAAATACACTGGAAGGCCACTGGAAATTTTACAATTAATTCTGCTTGGAACTGTTTGAGAACCAAAAATGAGTGTGCTCCATGGTGGAAAGTAGTTTGGTTCAGTGGACACATTCCTAAATGTGCCACCATATTGTGGATGCTGTGCAAGAATAGGTTAAGAACTAAGGTCAAATTGAAGGAATGAAATATAGCTCCGGATGACAAGTGTCTTCTGTGCTCTAACCAGCAGGAAACAGTGGATCACTTATTCATAAAATGTCCATATGCACAAGAAATATGGAACTTGGCTCTGGAAAGGATGAATATGAAGCTACCTTTGGATTCTTGGAATCAAGTTATACAATATGCAGCTCAGAAGTTCAGAGGGAAAAGCTATTGTTGCTGTTATAGTCTATCGCCTATGGCAAGAGAGAAACTCAAGAATTTTCAATCAAGTGCAGTCTAATCCTCAAGGACTCTTCTATGTAATAAATCAGTGGATCAAGTAAAGGGTGAGCAGCTGGAAGAAATTAAAGTAACACCAAATGTAAGGAACAAAGAGCTGTGTGAAGCATGGGGAATCAATAAATCCGTTCTTATAGATAACTAGAAGATAGAAGGAGTTTGTACATATACACTGATAGATAGATGATATAGCAAACTGTATAGCTTTATTTCTTACATAAATAGGGATGTAAATTCATTGTTTCTATTACTTCAAGATGAATGAAATGCATTGGCTTTTGACCCAAAAAAAAAATCATCGGGTTGGAGTGAAGAAGAATTTATGGGACTGGATAACCGTTTTGGTACATTTTACTTTTCCTATTTGCTTCTTCATATTCTTTTCTTCTTGATTTTCTTTAATATCCACCACCAGCCTGAAGTGTTGCAAATCGAGCAATCCGGTCAAAATATTAAGAAAAAAAAGAGGAAAAAAGAAGAAGTCACTGAACTCAAGTGACAAGGAGGTTTTGGGCTGGTTTTGCACCTTTGGTGGGTCTCATCTTTCTTAATTTTTCTCAACTTTCTTCTCTTACACATTTTCTTTTCTTTTTTCCTTCTCAAACTTTATTCTCTCCACGCTACATATTATTCTAGGACGGTGATTATGTAATATCAAAATATATAGAAGCGTTATACTAAAAGAAATGCGCACAATTTATACAGCACAGATGATGGGAAGCAGGTGCAACAGGAACCGATACATTCAAATTGCTGATGTGACTTAAGAAAGCAGCACAGCCTTTTCTTTAAGCTTCTATATAGGATAATAATAACTAGTCAGTTGTTTATTTACATATATATATTTGGTTATTGGAAACTACAAAAACTTTGGGATTGTTAAACATTCTTCAGCTGCCATGATTTGCGATTGATCATATTCAACATCTTTTGCTTGTACCATAAGCAACATTTACTATCATATCTCTTCCTTTCCTTTCCAAACTGACCCTTCATAATCATCTCCCTTAGCCATTTTCAAATGAATTAGTGAAAACTTATCCATCAAAGGAAAATCTGAAGTTTTTTGGGCCGTCGTTCCAATTCTCTATCGCGCATTGAAAGTCAAAAGTTGTTTATCGATCTTTAATGACTTGTATTATTATTGTAATTATTTTCGCTGCTTTATGTGCTTCTGAAATAAATTGTGTACACTGATTTACAAAATTTTGAAACAAGTCAAAAAGAAAAAAAAATCCTAATTATTGGCATGTGTTGAGCACCTCACCCTGGTGAGGAAGAAAGATAAAAGGACAAAGAAAGATAGCTTTTGCAGCAATTAAAGGATAAAATGAGCTTTTATGCGTAGAACTTTGTGTGCAACTGAAGAATGAACTTATTCCAAGAGAATGTGCGGCCAGTTGGCTGCAAAGCCATGCCCCAAGGATTTCTGTTCATTTTATCATATTCAACTGTGATTTAGATAATTCCCACACATATTACAAAAACAGTTATAACATATAGTTTGTTAAATAAAAGGGCGAGATTTAAACTTTGAGACGAATGAAGTAGTTAAGCGTTTCACGCCTTGAATTTAATTAATTTCAGATATACGATTACAAAAAGAGTTTCAAATGTTAAAACAATATATTAGAATCTTGAATCCAAGATTCAAAAGTTGGTTATCAGTTTCCGATCAAGGTCGCTATCAAATATTCAAACCGTCTTTTCTTATCGATAAACCGTAGACATATTGATAAGTAGATATGCTTTAAACGTAACTTCGAGCGAGAGTTTGACCTAACGAAATGAAATCAATCACTTTCTAATTTCTTTCTCCCCCAGCTTATTTCTTTTATTTGTTTGAGAACATTGGGAAAACGCAAATATACCTTACCAGCTATTAAGTATTGATCACTACTGCAAGAGTTGCCGACTAATATTTGGTTGATAACTAGATTAATGTGTCTGGTTGATAATGAAAGAATGCCAGATGCATATAATCTAAAACCTTCAATCTCAGCAACTCATACCAAACAGTGATTTCAATAAATGCAAGGGAACACGTGCAACCCTGTTGCACTAGACGTGTCACTGAAGGAAATTATTGTGCTAATCATTATTCACGTTGCTACAGAGATGGGGACAAAAACGCGCAATATGAAGATCAGTTAAGTTTGTCTGTAGTCTAACTTGCTCGTGCATTTGTATGGACGGAGGAAGCACCACAATTTGTAATGTCTTCCATCCTTAAGGATTGTACACTTCGATCAATAAAATTGCTCACGGTCCGTTAAAAAAAGAAAGGGCAACAAAAATAGGTAAAAGATTCAATTGAACCTGGGTGTGAACGCAACGCCAAACGTTACCTTAGCTTCAAGACATTTTAGACGCATAAACTCCTTGATATTTTAGCCTTAAGATGGATAATAAGACATTTTAGCACATACATACAGCGGACTATTTAATTTATATCCCTTGATTCACAATTTTTCCAAATTTCAAGTGGAGTTGAAGTGTATTGGATCGCAAGCCAGTAGCATTTAGGTTTAACTCTATAACACACAAGCTCGTTCATTCCATAACAAGCAAGAGAACAAACTTCAATTGTATTTAATCATATCTATCGTAGCTTAATATGATGGACTTATAATTTAAGAAAAAAGCTTAGATAAAGCGTTTGTCAGTAGCTTTTTCAGCTATAAGCGAGTTACAACCTTCTTAAACACAAAGTAGACTATTCCAACTTGCCACGTGTTGATACATTCTATTTCTTCTTCATTTTCTCAACTTCATTTCACTTTTTTCAATTAACTCGATTTTGGGTTTAGATGATTCAAGTGTGTTCTCAACCTATTCTAGGTGTACCCAAAAGGCTCACTGAGGTCCCATTTTGTACGACACGCCTGCACAAGTAACAGTCAGTATTCAACACTTCCAACCGGTCAAAACGTGCATGCTCAAGTCACGTGCACTTCTTACTTTATCTATATTACTTCGTCATGAAGAAACTCTTTTTTGCTCGACTCATCATCGCGCCTCGACTATCGCATGTCGCACGACGCTTGTCGGTGTGTCTTGGCACTTGTCCAAGGAAGTGGGCCTTGGCCTTCCCCTTGGAGTCGGCCTCGGCCTCTGCGTTCCCTTTGGGGTCGGCCTCAGCCTCCCCTCAAGATTGGCCTTGGCCTTTCCTCAAGGGTTGGCCTTTGGCCTCTCTCCTTAGCACCTTTTCTTCAAAGGACCATGCATCGTCCGTGACCCCCGTCGCCCGGACGTCACTCCAGTGGCCCTGACGTCATCACTGTAGTGCTTCGACACAAGGACCCCTCACAGCGGGATGGGCTTGTTACCATAAAGCAGTCGACGTCTTCATTACGGGGGGGCTCCATCCGTAGTGCTACGGCACGAGGACCCCTAGCAGCGGGATGGGCTCGTTACCACAAAGCCATCGCCGTCTTCATTCTGGGGGGTTCCGTTCGTAGTGCTCCGACGCGAGGACCCCTTGCACCTGGATGGGCTCGTTACCACAAAGCCATTGCCATCTTCATTCCAGGGGGCTCTATTCGTAGTGCTCCGGGGCGAGGACCCCTCACATTGGGATGGGCTTGTTACCACAAAGCCTTCGCTGTCTTCATTCCAGGGGGGCTCCATTCATAGTGCTCCGGGGTGAGGACCCCTCGCAGCGGGATGGACTCGTTACCACAAAGCCATCGCCTTCTTCATTCCGGGGGGCTCCGTTTGTAGTGCTCCGGCACGAGGACCCCTCGCAGCGAGATAGGCTCGTTACCATAAAGCTATCGCTGTCTTCATTCCGGGGGGCTCCGTTCGTAGTGCTCCGGCATGAGGACCCTTCACAACGGGATAAGCGACTCCTCCGGGACACTATCTCCGTCAGGGTGTCTTCGTGACTAACCTACGTGTTCCAGCACTGAGGGCTTGCATTGATATGGATTATGACCCCCAGGTCATTCCGAGACGGGAGTAGGTCTTCGAAGGGCATTGTGCCTAGTCCGCCTGGCAGTTGGGCGTCGGGTCTTCCCCACCGCTATCAGGCTTGTGGAATTCTGCAAGGGTTTGGACTAGTGGCTAGATCAAGGGGATTCTCTGGCCACATCGACAACTGTGGGAGCCAGTCTTTCCAGACAGACAGAGCGATGCTGTGAGGAGCAGGCCGGATGAATATACGATCCGACAGTGGAGCACCGACACCCGTGAACCCCTCGGTGATGTGTCACTAATAGGGAGCGACATGTGTCAGTTGTGACATCATCATCTCAACCTCTATAAATAGAGGTCTTGAGAATTCATTTAAAGAGTTTGGGACATTCTCTGACCGTTGGACATTTTCAGACTTTTCACTTTCTCACTCTAGAATCCTAAAGAGAGAAACATACATGATCCTGACTCTGGACCTAAGCATCGGACTGTGACTGTCGTAGTGTATTCACCCTGCGCCATCGCAGCACTGCCACCCTCAGGCTCTGTCTGGGAAGCCCTTGACCTCTGCCTTTGATCCATCCTTGCTGTATCCTGCATCATCATACTTGGTATCTGACTCGGATTGCATTCCTTGTGGCACCTCCACGTCGACTGCGAACCCACTTTCTTTGACATCAAAGTGTATTCAACTTTGCGATTGAATTCTCTTTCAATATTTGAGATACATAAAGACTATATGTAGATAATTTTTAGGTCGTTAAAATATGTGAAAAAGTAATTATACATACCAATAAGTAAAAGTCTGTTAGGTACTTTTTGTCATCATAAGTTCAAGAAATTTGAATATATAAGTCGTAACAAACTCTACATACCAACTTATCATTTGATCTGCCTAAAGCTCATTTATTTAAAAAACTCTTATTGCACGTGGTTTCACGAGTTTACTTTGTCGCTAAAAAAATATATTAAAGATTAAAAAAAAAAAAATTAGCGACGAATAAGAAAGTGTCAAAACAGACATTTCCGATATGTATTATGAAAATTAATTTGTTCCTCCTGACACAAGACACGGTTTTGTTTATAATCCCTTTCCAGTATGATCATATGATACATTAATTGTTTCCTCCTAAAAACTTGATTCTTTTTTAGCGGCGCATCATTGAACAGGCTTTTAGCGGCGATTACGGGTAACAATCCTAGTCCGGCTGCGACTCGGAATTCAAATTCATAGCAGATTCGATTTCTCGAACGAGCGGACACGACCACTATTAATACTGAATAATATTCCAACGAGCCACCACCATTAACGTCCCTTCAATACTCTCCTCTCACCACCCGATGGCCCGCAAAATCCGCGAAGCCTTCCTTTTCGTGCTGCTCACCATCGTCTTCCTTGCCACCTTGTATCACCAAGCCCTGCGAGACGCCGACGACGTCGTTGTCCGGCCGGACTTCCAGCCCCACGCCTACCTCCCCACCGCCAATCAGATCATCCACGAAGACGTCACCCCTCAGAACAACACCCACCCCAAGACGACGGCGTCTTCTTCACCGCTTTTGTCCGACTCTACCGTCTCGATCCTCCTTCCGGAGTGGGAGGTCCTCGTCCTTGTCTCTCCGGAAGTTGCGGAACCGGATTTAGCGACCAGTGATTACGAGTACACGTGCCTCTTCGACAACAACGTGACCTCTCCGGCGAATTTCACCGGGATTCTACCGTCTGATCAGGCCAGGGCGACGTTCAAGTGTTTACTTCCGAGTCGAGCCCGTCAGAAATTACCTTACTGGCAGCCCGTTCTGATCAGATCATCGGAAGTTTCGAGTCCTCCGCCGAGGTTGACTCCCTCGCCGGAGCTTCTCCGGTGGAACTTCCTCGTGTACGACTCGTTCTCGACGGAAGACGACGTCGTCCTGTTCGCGAAAGGCATCAACAAGCGGCAGGGATTCAACCGCGACCCGACGGAACTCCGGTGTGTGTTCGGAGACGATTTGGCTAACGGCGTCAGGACAAACGTCACCAGCTCTCTGCAGGAAGTGTTCCGTTGCCAACGGCCGAACTTAACGGACGTCATTCTTTCTGGCGGGAAGGGAGGCCGAGAGGAACTTGTCAAAGTCACGCTCGAGTTTGTTGGGAACGGGAAGCTGGTACCCACGGTGGCGCACTACCGCCCCTGGCGCAAGGTAGCAAGCGATGAGGCCAAATCGCGAGTCTGCGCCGCCACCATGGTGTTCAACGTGGCGAAGTTTTTGAAAGAATGGGTCATGTACTACTCGAGAATTGGCGTCGAAAAGTTCGTACTTTACGATAACAACAGCGGCGATAATTTGCAGGAAGTCATTCAAGGGCTCGTGAAAGAAGGCTACGATGTCAAAACGGTGTCGTGGATATGGCCGAAAACTCAGGAAGCAGGGTTCTCACATGCTGCCGTGTATGCTAAGGATCATTGCGAGTGGATGATGTTTATGGATGTTGATGAGTTCGTTTACTCCCCATCATGGTCAAATTCATCAGAGCCGTTGAAATCAATGATTCCATCTCTGTTGCCAAAGTCTAAAACCAGTGTTTCATCATCTTCGACAGAGGGTCGGCCTCCGGTTGGCCAAATTTCGATAGAGTGTCTCGAATTTGGACCCTCGGGGCAAAAGTCACATCCGGCAGAGGGTGTCACACAAGGGTACAATTGCAGGTCGAGAGTGGAGAATCGGCACAAGTCTATTGTGCGATTGGACGCTATAGATCATTCGTTGCTCAACGCGATACATCATTTCCATTTGAAGAACGGTTATCGAGCAAAGAAAATGAGAATAAATGACGTGGTGGTGAATCATTACAAGTATCAGGCATGGACCGAATTTAAGGCCAAGTTTAAGAGAAGGGTATCGGCTTACGTTGTCGATTGGAGGGAGAAAGTGAACCTTAATTCACAAGACAGAACGCCAGGGCTAGGGTACGTAGCCGAAGAACCTAAAAATTGGCTTCAGGCGTTTTGCCAAGTTCACGATAACAGGTTAAAGGACCTCGCGCAAAGATGGTTCGGAGTTGAATTGCCCTCTGGTAACCACATGGCTTGGCAAAGATGAAGGTTAACATAAATATTCGATACAACGTAATAACACTAATCATACTCCTTACTTTACTACAATATGGTATATTTTGGGCTGACATAGGCTTACGCAATGTTTGAGATTATTGAGGGGGGGGGGGGGGGGGGGGGAGATTGATTGCACATACGGGAAAGGAATCAAGATCACAACCTGAAGTGGTGAGAAAGCATTTGATCTTACTTTCCCAATGTTAATTCTTTTTAGGCTTTAGTTTAGGAGAGAAGGAATTGTATTAGTTAGCAGCAATTCTTTAATTTAATTCATACATATGGTGCTTGTTTATTAGTTTAAGCACGTTGAATGTTTCAATTCTTTGAATTTTGACAATGAGAAAGAAATTAATTGTGGACTGACAGGTCTTTGGTGCAGAATGAATGTCTAATTGTGGTCAAGCAGTATTACTAAATGTGGTTTGTACCTAAGTCCTTAACTAGTGCGTTGTCTCCTCTTGGTTTGGATTGGATATAAATGCAAACAAGTGGGGTGTTCGTGGTATGGTCTCTCTTAATTTTCATGTTTACCCACAGCTCAGTTGAGAATGTTCTATGTTACAAGATTCGCAATGTTTGGTTAGTTATAGGACCATTTTAGTTGAATTGACTTGTTCAACTCTCTGTCCCTTTCTACACCCACCAAACAATGATCCTCTGCTGCACAGTTCTCTGCTGTAAAATATCGCTAGATATATTTTATCGACGAGAGTTTGTCAACAACAGAATTCTTTTAGTGATAATCTTTCTTTACTGAAACAGTTACGTACATCAGAGATGAGTGCAGATGATCATATTTTGCCAAATTGGTGATGGATGTTGTCATTAGCAATATCACAAAATTTTGGGAATGTACCAAGTAATTAATTGTTGAGAGGATCTCCTCATGCCATGGGTGGTCAATTGACCAATATGATTATACGGGGAGTTATGCAAAATATAGGATTAAAGGTTATTAGTATGGACTTTGACCACTTTTTTTTATTTTGAAAAAAACCTTGCGCTTTAATGAATTTTGACCACCTTAATGGTCAGTTAAGCGCACAGATTAAATGTTCTCAATCTTGGACCCGTGTGCCCTGTATAATGTGTTAAAGACTAAATCTGGAAAGAATAAGTTCAAACACTTAAACCAGCCATTTAACCTGACATTGTAGCTGTTGTCATCCCAATAAATCAGGTATTGACAGCTGTGTTGTTAAATTTATTGTTATCTTTGAGTAGATTAACAAAACATCTCGTTCCAAAATTTAACATTTGCATTTCAAATTTAAGGATAGTTTATCCCAACCTTTGTTTGACATTTACTCATAAACATAATTGTGTT
This sequence comes from Escallonia herrerae, assembly GCA_033070095.1. NCBI lineage: Eukaryota > Viridiplantae > Streptophyta > Magnoliopsida > Escalloniales > Escalloniaceae > Escallonia > Escallonia herrerae. Next base: position 79,394 of record JAVXUP010002027.1, read on the forward strand.
TATGTTTATGTTTATGGTCCACACGACCATAAACATAATTGCAGCGCCATGTTCACCATCTGTGTCTCACAACAGTTGCTAAAATTAGTATAAAATTGTCACCAAAGACATTCAAAATTGTCGCTAATGATATGAGTGGAGTTTCTAGACCTTAATATTCTTTCACAAGTAACAAACTTTTTTTTCCATTTTGCTAATAGGAGAAACATTTCGTTAATATGTAAAAGAAATCGTCCCCTATATTAAGTCTTGACATATATACATATCTATATCTATACTACCTATAAAAATATGAATCTTGTAAATCATTTTATCCCCTTTTTGCCCATTATTAATCACTCTAATAACAATCCTACCCTTTCATAAATACTATTATTAATTTTTAATTTTTTTAATTATTTTCAATTTTGCCTTCCGTTAGTTATTCCTGTGACAACCCTACATTTCTCTAATTTTTTTTTTGTAATGCATTTAATGAATATTAGGTCATAAATTTAATCTAAACCTACATTTATACATTGGGAAACAAAATGTATAGTTGCAAAAAATATATTTATATGTGCATATGTACTATTTATATGTGTATGTGTACTGTTTATAAAAGTATCAATGTTGTAAATCATTCTCGAACGATTATGTCCCCCGTTAATTACCAATTATATTTTTATCCTTTTTTTTATTACTCTCCTTTAAATTTTAATGAAATTAAAAGAACATTGGGTAATGAATCTATTCTATAAATTGAAAAATGAAAAGTGTGATGAGAAAGAAAAACAAAACCAAACAAAACAAAACAAAACAAAACAAAGAAATTTCTTTATTATTATCTTTTTAATTTAGTTAGAATGAAATAAACATTAGATATTGAACTAGTTCAGTAAAATGTATATATACAAACCTAGGGACGATAAAAGCGATCGCCACCTCCCTGCCAAACCTCTCTCTCTCTTTCCATCTCTGTCACCACCACCATTTTTCACGACGTGTGGTGATGTGGTAGATTGGGTCGTGATTTAGTTTAGGATTTTCAATTGGAATATTAGAGGCTACGGCGAGTTGGACGGCCATCGGGGTTGCGACGAAACGCCATCGGTTAGACATGGTCCTCCCTATTTGCCGGCTGGTGATCAATTTGTGTGAAGTTGAATTTTGTTGTCGAGGGCATCAGTGGCTCCACGGTTGGGTTGTGGTGGCCGACGGGTGAGAGTGGTTTCTGCCGGTGAGTTGTCCAAGTTTCAGAGTCAAGGTGTTGGGTTTTGGTTGATGGTTTCTTTAGCTCTTCCTCCGTTGAGATCGTAGGAATTGATCTTCCTTGGTTTTGTGATTGATTGGTGAGTCTAGGCTATAATTTTCTCTTTAAGGGCTTATTTTCCCTCTTTACCCCTTGCCTTAGAAAGGTCGGCGCTGGTTGATTTAGGTGGCTTGACAAGTTAAAGCAGTATCCAATTCAAGGTGACAAGTCAAAGCAGTATCCAATTCAAGGTGGTTGTCACCTACTAATATGGGCAAAAGTCAAACAACTCTCTACCAACACAAACCCGAGAAAAGTTACATTTTGAATAGCAAGCTCGTACTTGACTTTCAGTATGAAGGCTGTGCCAATACGAATCAAAAGAGAGAACCATTAATTAGTTAATGATTAAGCACAAAACGGATGGTATTCCAGCTATTGTATATCAGCAATGTTGGGATTTCATGGAAAGACCTATTGCGGCGGTGGCTCTCTCATTTCTTAAATCAAGTCATATGCTGCGAGTGATAAACAAATCTTTTATTGTGCTAATCCCAAAATGCAAGAACCCGTTATTCGCCTGAGATTTTAGACCCATTAGCCTGTGCAACACCATGTATAAAATCATTTCTAAGGTTCTTGTTAACCATATTAAGGGATCCTTGGGTGACCTTGTTTCTCAGTACCAAAATGCCTTTGTGGCCGGGAGGCATATAACTGATAATATCCTCATTGCCCAAGAGCTAACCAACAAAATAAGGCTTACCAAAAGATCAAAGGGCATTCTTGGCGCCATCAAGATGGATATGAGTAAAGCATATGACATGTAAATTGGAATTACCTTGAAGATGTCCTCAGGAAGATGAGGTTTCCCGCATCTCTTATCAATTTGGTGATGCAATGCGTATCCACAGTATCATATAAAATGATCATCAATGGCACCCCATCCACATGTATCCAGCCAAAGTGTGGTTTGAGGCAGGGAAATCCCTTACCCCATCTCTTTTTATTTTGTGGGAGGAAGGTCTATCGGCTGAGCTGACTCAGGCTCAAGATTTGCAGGTGATTGCTGGTATCAAGGCTAGGAAATTGAGCCCGCCTATCAACCATCTCTTCTTTGCTGATGATGCAATGATCTTCACTAAGATTAATTACCCCGCAATCGATAGGGTGCATCCAATATATCTTGGATCGCTATTGCTCGGAATCTGGCCAGCAGATTAACCTGACGAGGTTCTCTGTAACTTTGAGTCCTAATGCTTGCACAATGGTTAATAACCTAGTCGTACAGAGCTTGGGATCCCGCTGTCAACGTCCTTTGGCACTTATTTGGGAACCACGCTAGATTCTGTTTCTAAGAAGAAAGATCCTGTTTCTATGCTTTATAATGCAAAATCTTTGGAGTTAGATTCAGATAGGAAGTTACCTTACCCACCCAGTACTTCCACTGCCCGAATTTGGAAAAGGCTGTGGAGACTACCTCTACCTTTTAAGATTTGCTTTTAGATCTGGTAGATTCTATGGGATCGGCTTCCGACTTTATCAAATTTAAAAAGACTCAACATTCAACCGATCGATAATTGCCCTTTGTGTGAACTCCCTGTGAAGATCCATCCTATCTGTTGCTGCTAAAAATATGCTCCGCGTATGTTGCGGAACCCGAGTCTAGACCGATGACCTGCAAGACAAAAAACGAGTGACCGCCGGGTGGGGTTCCCGGCGAAAAACTCTCTGATGCTTAAGTCAGAGCATAGCGACGTGATAATGACTCTAAAAAAGCATGAATGTGTCTAGTCCTTCCATACCTGGGGGGTAGACCCCTTATATAGTAGTAGGAAGAAGAGTCTTAGTAGGATTGGGCCGTAGGCTAGATGTGTCAGGATCGCGTTAGGATCCTTGAGGATCACGTCACAATCCCTGATAAGATAATTATCGGTCTCCTAGTTTGACTAGGATTTTCGGGTATTCCCCAATTATTAGGAGTTATATTTGAGGTAAATCATAAACCCCCCACTTCCTTAGCCAAAACGTTTGGCTGAGGAAGTTTATACCTGGTGTCTTGAGACACACGTCAGATTTGTAAGGGATTCTCCATCCGCTTGTAGGGGTAATAATATTTCTCTACTCCATCGGACCTAAGCTCTTGGGAGTTTAAGCCTTGGAACTTTGCCCGAGTAGGATGCTAGAACTCTAGCTCTTGAGAGCTACGTCTTTCGAATGTCGCCTGAGTAGGCTACTCGGAATCATCTGTGGGAAGATGAATCATGGGATCTCGGGATCCATTAGAGGCTGTGCCCCACGTTAGCCTCTCTAGAGAGAGGACACAGAGCTGTGCATGCAAGTTGTTGCATGTGCTAAGTGTTTGAATGTCCCCTTGAGGGGTCACCTCTCCTGTGGAGGGTGTTTATTTTGTGCAAGTGTGTGTTCTTTAGCTTGAGCTGACCACATCATGCTTGCGTTTTACTTTGACGCGAACCCTTATCGTCAGCTAAGGGCTGGCAAAGAAGCCTCGCACTCACGCTCGGCCAGGTTTCAAATTAACAAAACAGGGTAGGGTGATGAACTCCCACTAGGTTTTGCCGTTTCACGGGTTAGAACTATAGCTAAACTGTTTGGATAGAACTTGAGCTCTATCCTGTCACCCTTGAGGGTGTTCGTCCCTTAAGGGATTGCCCTAGAGGGCTAGTGGAACGTAGAGTTCTGGTAAGCGCCCTTGAGGGCTGATGGAGCATAGAGCTCATGTATATACCCTCGAGGGTTTGACGGAACTTAGAGTTCTCGTATGCGCCCTTGAGGGCGAATGGAGCGCGGAGCTTATGAAAGTACCCTTGAGGGTTTGACGGAACTTGAAGTTCTCGCCGTTGTTGTCGCGATGCCAAATAAGAAGGCGTGGGTCATGGAGCCAGTAATATGGTCGCTGTGGCGAACCTCCATGTCTGATAAGACATAAGGCATTAAGCCCGTATGAGAATGATCTCATAAAATATAAAGCCCACCGGCCTTTGAGAAGGCGTGGATATATAAACACGGCTTTTAAGCCCATATGTAGGGCCCAGTCATAAGAAAATCTATGGGAGCAATATAGAAGATCATAATTTGCTTGCTCGACTGGATGAGCATATAAAGCTTGAGGATGCGTAGTCCGTCTGAGCAAGATGCCACTAATGATTAGTAGAGATAAAGGATGTAAACTAGCTGCCGCAGTTTATTGATATACTAAGAAGTAACTAGATTCAGTTTACTGGTTGCATGCTTGAGCTTGCAGTTGTACCAGGCATAGCTGACGATGAGTTCTAATCCACCAGATACAGTGGCAGTATGTTAAATAGATGTGACCCTTTGGGTCGTAAGTCTAAATACACATTGTGCTTAGGTTAAAAGCATAAAAAATGTGACTCATGTTTGAATAAATATAACCATATGGATCCAAAATGCAAATATGCATATGTTGAGTGAACAAGACCCTATGGGTCTAATTACAAATATGCATACTTGTGGGGGGAATATAAAATTTTCTACAAAGAAGGAATGCACCTTATTGGTCTGCTCCTCTCTATTTTTGACCGAGTGACAGCCATGATTATGGGAAGATCTGACCGCCATCGGAGGAGGCGATGGCGTTCCGGCATGGCAGCGATGGCAGATTTGACCGCCATCGGAGGAGGCGGCGGAGCTCCGGCATGACAACGATGGCAGATCCGGCAACTACTGCTGGCGAGCATCGGGGGCGCTGCCCGTAGAAACATGCTGTCGCGAAGGGATACCTTTGTGCAGAGCGCAAAATCGCCGGCAATGACCATAGATGGCGGCAAACAGCGATGGTGCTCGTCCAGGGGCAGCGGTAGTTCGACCAGGGGCAGCAGTAGTGCAGATCAAGTGCTGGTAGTGGAGAGACTGCGATGGTTGCATCTCGACGGCGCATGTCTGATCACGACACTATGATGGACGACGAGGTGGGCCATCATTGTTGGTTGTAAATCTAAAGCAAGGTGGCCGAGGTGTAGTCGTTATTGGCTGTGAGTGGCGTCTGTGTCCTTGCCGATGGAGGTCACGATGGCGCCTTTTGATTCCGGTGATCGCGGTGGACAGCGCGTTGAGGCACTGGTGCACAGCGGTCGCGATCTCTCTTCTTTGGTTTTTTTTTTGGACGTTGTTCCCGAAGTTTTACATCAATTACAAGTTGTCGTTGTTGTGGCTGTTTCAGTAGCTTCGCGGCGGTGGTCAACGGTTCATGGTGCCCGTGACCCTATAGGTGATGACTTCGGTAGTGCCATGGTTGCACGGGCGTGGGCCTGCCCACGTAGGTGCTGTTGACGTCTGTGGCGCCGCTGTGGTTTAGGGTTTTGCCCATGACCGCAGAGCGGCGTTGTGGTGCCTTCTTCCATGTTGATTTTTTTTCGGAGGTGCCGGCGGTGACTCGGCGGCACTTTGTCGGTTCTGAATTTTCTTTGAACAATGCGTTTGTATTTTTGCGATTGTGACGATAATTCAATCTGGAAATTTGTGGCGACGACAGTTCTATCGATGGTTTCAACACGTTGTAGCCGGTAATTTGGGATAAACTGTTGAATTTTCTTGAGGTCAAACGGCTAGGCTGGCGGGTCCCACGGATGGCGCCAAAATGTTACTGCTAAAAATATGCTCCGCGTATGTTGCGGAACCCTAGCCTGGATCGATGACCTGCAAGACAGAAAACGAGTGACCGCCGGGTGGGGTTCTCGGCAGAGAACTCTCCGATGCTTAAGTCAGAGCGCAGCTACATGATAATGACTCTGAAAAAGCATAAATGTGTCTAGTCCTTCCATACCTGGTGGGTAGACCCCTTTATATAGTGGTAGGAAGAAGAGCCTTAATAGGACTGGGCCGTAGGCTAGATGTGTTAGGATCGCGTTAGGATCCTTGAGGATCACGTCACGATCTCTGATAAGATAATTATCGGTCTCTTAGTTCGACTAGGATTGCTTGGTATTCCCCAATTATTGGGAGTTATATTTGAGGTATATCATTATCTTTTCTTGGAATGTCCCACTATTAGACCTATTTGGTTTGACATACCTCTTGGCATCCACACTGATGGAATTCATTGTTCTAGACGAGAATGGCTTATATTTTGGATTGGCTCCTTTTCCAGAAATGCCAATGTCCTGGGATCTATATACTTTTTCATCACTTTTGGTTCATCTGGATTCATAGAAATAATCTTGTTTTCCGAAACATACCCTTTAACCCTTCGGTTTTTATAACTCAAAATCTTTTTTACACAAATTCTTTCCATTTTGGCCTTCCTAGACTACCCACCTCTCCTCGTTCTTTACCACAACCTAGAAGACCTACAACAACTCAATCCTCTGTTCCGGGTTTCAGTACAGGTCCAATCATTGTTCATGTTGCCCCTATGCCTTGTGGCTGCTTGAACCCCCGCATAACTACCATGGTCATTCATTCGTGTTTTGGTAATAATCGTCTCCGAGCTGGTATTGGTTTATCTTGTTTCGTAAATAATTTCAGATGTGCCTCTACAACTTTCTCTACTTTGTCGTCGGACAATTATATTGCTTTAGCACATGGCCTTCTTATAGCATCTACTTGGGCACTTCAAAAAAGATTTTTACACATAAGAATTCTAACTGAGTCTTGTTTTCTCCTTAACCAGATTGCAGAATCTGAGGATATTTTAGATACGACGAAGCCCATCATCTATGATTTTTGTTATATTGTAACTGACTACCATCATTTCAGCATTGATAAGGCGAATTCCCATCTTTTGAAGGAAGCACGCTTCTTTGCTAGGTTTGCTTGCCAGGCTCATACTACCGTCTACCAAGACTGGGTTGATGACAGAGCTTGGAAATAGCCTATTTTGTTTGTTGTGATGCTTTTCCTCATAGATGTGTGTGATGTGCGTTGCTTCTTATAGGCATGTATAGCCTAACCATGTTGCATTAATTCTGTAACTCTCTATATGGCCCTAAGGCCGGATAATCTTTTCTATTATCAATGCAATTCTCTTATAAACCCAAAAAAAAAAAAAAAACTGAGTGGAAAGTATGAAATGTATATTTCTTCCTAATACAGCATGAACGAAAAAGAACTCAAAAATCTGGTGTTCCTGCTACAACCAGAGATAAGTAATTCGGAATCTGCTACGGCAATCTCTACAAATTCTTGCCTGCATGGATTATAGAATTGATGACAGAGTTGCCCCCACTGATGTATTAACCTGTACAACTTCTTCTCCTAGTGTCTCCTTGTGAAGCAGAAACCTCTTTACATGGGTAGTCTCACACTCAAATACCAGTTGGACTACTAAAACCCAGAATGCGCCTCAACAAATATCCAGTTTCCTTAGAAAAAGCCGAGGCCATTACCCGAAACTCTGCTTTGATATCTTCTCTCTGGGAAAGCTAGCATACTTTGTGAAACAACTGTCTTGAATCCACTTTAAGTAACAAGTCAGACCTGCAACCATGATCAGAGAATTTAGCCTGCCAGGACCAGAAGAAACTCTGAAACCAAGAAAAGGTTAACTGCTCGGACGGCGAGTCCAGATAAGTCGAGAACCAGTGTGGCATATGCAGATCTAGCAATTCTCTTTGCCTCCTTTACTTCCGTCTTGGATATATGTTTTGGAAGCAACTGACAAAGCTTTGACGTTTGAATTACAACCTGAAACTTGCAGAGCTGCTTCCGCTTTAATCACTAAATAAATTTATTTCTTTAAGAGAAATCTGCAATTGATGCTCTGCGTTCTTCAATTTTGGTCTCGTGTTGTCAATGCCATTTGTATCAAATATCATGAGACCGTAATTTATAAGTGAGATGACTGAACTGTCCAAAACCTGCAAGACATTTCATCGCAAAATAATCCGCTAAAGTGTATTGAAGTGCATCCAAATCACATCAGCATAGCACACAATAGCATGGAAGCATCAAAGTACTCCAATATGCAACAAAACAAGCATTAGTACAAGGTTCTGACAAATATATCACTTTGAGATGACAAAAAAGGTGGATCTACGGAACGGTGAAATTCTGGCCAATGATTAAAATGAACTGGGCTTCTCAAAATGGTCACCACCGACCTTCTGCAGGCTGGTTTCCCTACATAACCTGAATTATGCTCTCAGTTTTGGCTCTCTGCGCTTCAGTGATATCTTCCAAGAATTCTGTCAACTGCCAACTGCCAACTGCCAACTAGATGAATGATGCGCTCCACATGATTGAAGGGTTGTAAAGCACTTTAGCTCCTATTCCAAGGATTAAATCAACCATAAGGGAGTTCATGCAAAGACGATTATAAAACAAAATAGTATGAAATCCACAAGTGGCCATAAGAAGGTTTCTCGTCTGTAATTCTTTAACTTTGGCATTGAGTTTTTGCAACTTTTTCTTTTACTGCTGATGGGTACTATAATCAGCAATTAACGAAGATGCCAAGAAGTACAAAGAAAGTTAAGCAGACATCAAAACTGAAGCTTGAAAGAAGAGCTAAGAAACAATGTCACAAGCATTATTTGCAAGCAATCCACCAAGTAAGCTATTCCCATCCAAAGCTTGCTATCCCAAGACTCCCTCCTGAATTTGCAAAGTATCAAATTGGGATAGAATGTTTAGAATTCGAAGATTCTTAACTCCACTTTACTCGTTGTTTAGCAGTAAACAAGCAAAAGACTTACAAAGAACCTTTTTGAGTACCAGCTGTTAAATAAGTATGCCAATAAATTGAGAATGGCTGACAGTATCACCAAAAAATTAAGAAAGTTTCTCCTGAGCAAAAAGAAAGGAAGAACAAGGTGCGGATTTTATGAAACTTAAAGGTGGTATCACCGGGTTAAAAAGCTTTCAATTACAGTCAACCGACACCAATCCAGTGCGTCAATATGTCTGTCTTGATTGCCATATTATTAAACCGACAGCAATCTCATGAAACATAGAAGTGCTACCTCTAGGTGAAAAAGCTTTCAATAAAAGTCAACCGACACCAATCCAGACGCACGCTGATATGTTGGCCTTGATGGCCATAGCCTTGAGTAAGGTAAAGAGTCATTATGAAACAGCCCAAAACCCCGCATCAGCACTTTCTTCTTGCTATAATTATAACAAGCAGTATTCATATTATCACATGAATATTACTCGAACCTGGAACTCTAAGATTGTCTTATGAAAAAGTAGAAGTGTCAGCATTTGAAGCTATGTAGTCATCAAGAGGGAAGCACGATAAAAGTTCTAATCTAAACATATGCTAATAATGGTAGCACAGAAAAGGAAAATTGGGTAATTCTCCCACAACGGTCCTCAAATTGTACATATTCCTCACTTTTAATTACATGCGTGGAACTATGGTGTAATATGCTTCAGTAAGACAGGGCAAAACCAATAAAAATCATCTGTTGAAATACAAATAAACAGATACAAAGTCTTCATACATCATAACATATCAAAGAGGATGAATCACTCAGCCTACCTGCGGTTTGATCCTTCATGTAGGACACTTCTGAACACTTTGCAACGAGATTATTTGACCCTCCAGCTGACAATGATTAAGTTCAGAAATGCCACCCTTTAGCACGCCAATATCTCCGTGCATTTTCTTTGCGACGAGCATCTTTAATCTTCAGAAAAAGTTTGTAAGCTTTCTCCACTTGATGTGAACCCAATAGTTTGTTGTTCAATTTGCTACAAATAATCCTACTTGGGCAAAACCCTTTACGAAGAGATTCCTCCATCACTAGAATGGCGTTATCAAGTTGCCCTACATGGCAAAGTCCATAAATGACATGCTCGTAAACTTCCATGTCAGGCAAAAACCCACTTTCTTCCATCTCATGCCAGATATTTAAGAGCATGCCGCATTTACCAGCTCTAGAAAGCCGCATAAGCAACAACTTATACGCACTTAGTGATAGTGTACATCCAGCTTTTTTTGCTTTAGAATGAATCAACAAAGCTGCATGAGGTGGACCATAGCTACACAGAGATTCGATAAATGAAGTTATAGTCCCCGTAGTGGGAGTAATTCCGCGATCTATCATAGCATCAAACATCTCGATAGCATCCGACACTCTTCGGGCTTTAAGAAAGGCAGAAATTATTCTGGTATAAGTACACATATTAGGTTCACAATTATAACTCAACATAAGCTCATAATACTTCAGGCACTTATCAAAGTCTCCAGCCGAAATGAAATTGAAGATCATTGCATTATACACGCTAGCATTTGGAGATATTCCTTTTTCTCCCAAGTTGTCAAAAATCTCAACAGCCTCACTAATTAGACCAGCTCTACCCAAACCCTCAAGAACATAGCTGTATGTTAAATAGTCAGGATCAAATCCATCTGCAACCATTGCCTTCAAAGTCCTCTCAATTTCACTAACCCTACCAAACTTTGACCATCCACCAATGATAAAATTGTACGTCATGCTGTTTAAGGGGACCTTCCCTCTCACTTTATCTAGAAGCTTATTAGCAGCGCCTACATGCGACCGCTGACATAAACACTGTAAAACTGCATTCAATGACTGTGTATCACGCTCGAACCCAAAATCTTCCAACTGCCCAAAAAATTGGATTGCTTTCGACACTTGGTGTGCCCTAACGAAGCTGTCCATAACAAGGAATAGCGTCCCTGAATTAGGGTTCATTTCTCGTTTACGCATGTCATGCAACATTTCCACCATAAAAACAAAAAATTTCCTTCTCCCTAATGCTTTAAGAATAATGTTATAAACACCAATGTCTTTAGGTATAGTCTCCTGATGGATTGCCCAATTAAAGAACAAAACCATGGCTTCACCGCCTAAATTTCCCTTGTTCACTACGTTGGCAACAACATCAGTACTTAATTCCACATCAGCATTTGTTAATGCGCTATAAATCGCGGTTTTGCCTTTGAGTTTCTGAAGAAAAATGCCTCTCAATTTCTCATCGGGAGATAAAAATCCATCAATTGCCCTAGTTTTCACTAAATCTTTCTCTGATGAAAACTGAGAATATATGGGGTTCATTGAATTCTTTTTACGGACTGGTAATAATTCGGATAGCTCATTCAACACGTGGCATTCCTCGGTAGTGATCTGGTCGTTGATGGCATTCGAATTGTTTAGAGGATTGACTAGAGTTGAAAAGGGTAGGACTGAAGTAGATGAGTGAAGGGATTGGGAGAAGTACCTGGTCAAATTTAGTCGTGCTAAGAATGTCGCCATACGTTCGAGCTGGAACGCCATTGAAGGCATTTCTTGAAGGTGAAGGGCCGTGATGGAACGAAGGGTGGAGTACGGTCTTGACGAGCAGCGAATTTTGGTGGTGACCGGTGGTGACGGTGGTGGCGGTGACCGGTGATAACTGGCGGTCATGTGGCATTGCTTTGACCCTTTGAGATTCACCCAATTTTTGGTTAGCACCGGTGCATCTACACGCGTTCAATACAAAATAGTTCAAAATAGTTCAATAATATATATGATTATAATTTACTCTATAATTGACAAAACTGTTATAAATTACTCAAATTTCGCCGTAAACTTGTTTTTATGGATATATTGGTCCATTTTCTCATGTCATCGTTATTTTTTTCTTCTTCTTCTTCTACCGCCCTTAACACCTACCACCTTGCAACACAACAACCACTGCTATGTGCAATGTAAAGAAAGGCGACGTTCTAAAATGTACATTGCTTTTGTAATAACTTAATTTATCAATTATATTTACTTCTTGGACTGTTACAAAAATTTGATCACTTTTTAAATTAAGAAATATTTCATAGGTGTTTCTCCATGTTTACCTCTCTTATTCTTTTTTTATTCTATTTTTTTTTCCACATTTAATCCCCCATCAACCCATTTTTTTCGCTTGTTCACTTTCTTCTCCCCCTCTCTCTTTCTTTCTCTTAGGATAGAATGGAGAACTCATAAAATATAATTCATATCCTCAAGCCTACAAGTCAAAGATGATCAAGTAAAAAAAGACAGAGGGAATACTATTTTGTAATGTAACAAAAAGTCAAGAATAGAGTGTTTGTTCTTTTTCTTTTGCTTCGCAATAGAAATATATACCATTGTAGCGTGTACTAAAGTACAAAATAGAAAATCTGGCGACATCCCTATCAAGCAGGAGATTATTACTAACATAAAAACCTAGTTACAAACAGCAATAGAAGCAAAATACCGTAGAAGAACAGCTAGCAAGGCACCAGATCAATTTAAACAAAAGGCACGGCAGACTACACATAGTTAAACCGTCCTACAGAAATCCATCATGTGATCGAGAGTGTCCCAACAAATATTTGTAATATAATACGTAGGGAGTTGATCCGTCGTACGCGTTGACAACTTAACATAAGTTGTCAGCGTCATCTGGTCGTCCATCCATTACGGATGAACGAGCCAAATCTATTTTTTTTTTCAAGTAAACTTCGTTATTTGTCACATAATGTAGCGGACGGTAAAATATAAAATATTGTCCTTCCTATTTGCATGCGAATCCCTTCTACTCATTAAATACCGTCGAGACATTTTGGTCAAAATCACTGTCCGCCAGATAGTGTAGCGGACGGCATGATTTTTTTTTAAATAATAAAAAAATAGATTTAGTCCATCCATCCACTATAGATAGACGACCAGATCGCGCTGACAATTTATTTAAGTTACTAACGCGAACAATGAATCACGTCCTAATACTTAAGTCTTCGTGTTTTTTAATTATAATTCGAATAGATTGAATGACCTTGAATTTGGAATCCATTTTCACTTGGATTTGGATCTCCGGGTTACAGCAGGGTGCTGTGATAGGTGGTGTGAGAGAGGGAAGAGAGAGAGAGAGAGAGGGAACCAGCTGTGATGAATGTAAACCATGGTTACTCTCTCTCCTCATGGTTTACATTCATCACAGCTGTGAAGAATGTAAACCATGCTTTACATTCATCACAGCTGGTTCCTTCTCTCTCTTCCCTTTCTCACACCACTCATCATAGCATGGTTTCAGCAGGGGATCAAAATCCTTTTCACTTGGGGTCTCAGTTAAATTGCAAAAATTATAGCGCATAAAGAAGTCTAAAACGACCAGGACATTCAGTTAGAGTAGGTGCCATAGCACGCCCGTCACACACTACGCATTCTCAAACATGAACATAAGGTAGTATAAAACATGAAAGTCGTTTATAAGGTAGTTATCTAGACTTTTTTCTTCTTTTATTTTTTTAATTTTAGACTGCTTTATTAAAGTTGAGTGACACATGTCAGTGAGTGATTATGTTACACCAAAAGTACCTCCATACCAAATAATTTTAGAGGATTGACATCATAATGATCATATATACAGTATATGAGCATTTTCAAATGCACTGTTGCCTTGAGGCTGTTCGTTCAGTAAATGCAGAGGATACTAATCTGTTTGAACTAGGACGAGGCCTTTATTCTTGATGAAGTTGGTCTTCAGCCGGAGAATTTTGACAAAGGTAAGGGTCCTCGTGTTAGGAGAATGAGGCAGTCAGTCCTGCTCTGCCTCCTCGTCCTGCATTACGGTATGGAGTTCTTAATTCCGCCGCCGCAACCCCCAGCCACACACAGCATAACTTCATGATGCAGAACATGCAATCAGAGAATTTCAATTTGTTATTGATCAGAATTCTAATGTATGCCTCCCGGTCAATGGATACAAATGTTACAAGAGAGAACCTATGGTTTTCGACCTCCAAGAAAGAGAAAAACCGATACATTCAAAGGGCCTGTACACAATTCTTTTCCTAAGCTATAGTAACCTGCAACACTAATTGTGTTTGATGTGAAGGAGATGTGTACCTCTTTTCGGAAGGCCCTGACCTCGCTCCACTCATCCTCCCATTAAATATAAGGAAAAAATGGCCAATCCACACTCAGAGCTGCAATGCTAAATCTGGCTGCTGGGGTGAACCAATCCTCAAACCAGAGCTAGGTGAGTTTGGCCCCTGAACCATGACATTCAGATCAGGTGGAGCAGGAAGAGAATACTGCCTATGACTCGGTGGCAAAACCTGCCACGATGTTTTACCACCAGAATGTTCCATTTCAGCTACTTTGCCTGAATCAGGACCATCTTCTGGGGCTAACGAATCGCCAGAATGTAATTTACTCGAACTTTCTAGCTTAGGCTTTCGATCTACTGTGTCAATGTGGTGTTCAGGTGCTGAATGAGATGACGTACTATCACTTTTGGGAAGCATGCCAAGCATTTGAGAAGATCCTGAAGCCCCTTCTAGCCCAGACGGTCCCACTGGCGTGGCTACTCTTACCATTCCCGTTTGAGATGGGAGATTATATCCAAACTCGGCACTAAAACCATTCCTCCTATCAGGCTGATATACAGGTTTATACGGAGCCTGGAAGGAAGATCCAGGTCTTATCCCAGAGATGCTACTATCTAATACAGCAAACTCACTCAGAGAAGTTGAACTCCTGTTGGCTTCAAGCAACAATTCTTCGTTAGGAGGCAAGGAAGATCTGCACGTGGCAGCGGAGTTTACCCCAGAAGTAGGTGGAGGCACTGGTCTACTTGGATTAGTTTCACATGTCAAGTGACTTGCAGATCTCTGTTTCTCGATTAAAAAAGGTGATCGCTGTCCTGATGCTTCAGTTTCTCCCAGTAAACCAGGACCAAACTTCACTCCAGCAGGAAGAAAACTCTCGAACTTCTTAGAAGCAATTTTCCAAACAAAGGGTCCAAGGTTTGTGGCAAATCGAGCCAGGCTTCTTGCATAACCATGCTCAAACTGCAGACCCACCTAAAATGGAAGATAAAAAGTTATAATTGACATAGTAAATAAGACAAACTAATAAAAATAGATATCAGCAGCAACTAAGTTCCCAGAGGCAGAAGCCCCATGGGCACCCGAATGAAGATAGAACATCAGAAGAACAAAAAAATAGGCCAACAAATATCATTTGAAACATCCAACCATAAACTAGTTTGTTCTACAAAATCTAGCCGACCTCATAAAAGGTTCTTGTTAAGTATAAAAAGTATGACTGCATCAACGTCATTTCAGGATAACCAAGAACACTATATACTTTGCTCTGACCGAGAAAATCCAAAACTTAGCTAATAGAATAAGTTATTCAAAATACGTACTGCCGTTAATTGCTTCACATCTCCACCAAAATTCAACAATCCAGACGTCTCATGGCCATGAGCCGAGGGATGAAATTGCTTGTAGGTGTCGCGCCTTGTCTCATCTATCGAAAAATGTTTCTTCCCATACTTCATGTCGGCCTTCAAGATATGAGCTGCAGACCATTCCTCAAAGAAAATTAGTAATGCAAAGAAAGGCCTGAGAATATAACAATGCAAGCAGATTTCAAGTTCAAAGCCGAAGATCACAGTTAGCAAACCCCAACCTGGAAATTCATCATTCCAGTCAGACAACCACTCAGAGTAATTTTCACCATTGCGAGAGCGGTGGGAGTTGACTAACGCATCCGTAGAATGAAACCTATACAACGCCGGATTTCTTCTCAGATTGTAACCATTAGACCCAGTCGTATTATCCTCCCCACTGGCAAGAGTTGCACCTGACGAAAGCTCAGGAGTAACACGCTCAACGGGGGGCCTGCCAAGAGGCTTTTTCAAATGCTTGCTTGGTGGCCTGCCTCGTCTCACAACTTTTGGTTGCAGTTCACCATCATCACCTTCTTGCCTCAAATTTTCGAAGTCCCTCTTTGCCAGTTCTTGTATGGAACGAGCCTTGAGCAACCCCACAATTTCAAAAAGAATATAAATAAGAGCAGAAATTAAGTTGAATCACACAGTATTGAACTAAGGCATACCTGCCGAAAGTAAATGGTATCAGATGAGTTGTACTCCATTGCATTTGAACATATCAAGAAGACATCCGCCTGCATAAATCATAAGGGAGTGATGCTTTACTTTTACCTCAAACAAAAGCATTAAAAGTGAAGATGGCTAAACATCAAACAAATGCACGACTAGAAAAAACTAAAAAAGGATCTTATATAACCAAGTTTAACAAACGTCCCATGATGTTAAATGAAACCATGGCAGAAAACCCAGCCACACCAATGATATGACATCATAAACTTGGTACAATTCTTGCGTGTCAATGAAAAAACCATGAAGGAGCAACACAAAGGCATCACTGTCATTCACCGGAACCTTATTAGAGTGTCTGCTTCCATAGTTGAAACATCAAAATAGTTATAGGCCACTTCATAGAGGTTCAATTAAATCCAATAAGAACATAACTGCAATCTAAATTTCATTTTTAAGCAATTCGATAACATGACAGGAACTTTCTATGAAGCCTCTTCCATTCAGAAACGCAACACCTTACACCATTAGATAGCCTCTTCATCATAAGGTATTATTATCACAAAATTCTTCAGAAATGCATATAGTAGTAAGCTGTTACTATGATGGCTCTAATTAGACCAATGCCATCTAGTTTTGTCAAAATCAACTAGGTTCCATATAAATAAATCCATTGTGGCGATCGACAAAAACATCTACCGAAGTCATGCCTCAGTATGAAATTTGTACAAGGGTGAAAAAAGCATTCATAAGCTTCTGCAGGGGAGTGATACACAGGTCCCTAAACACAATGTATAAGACACCACGGAGTTATATAGTTGCTCGTAACACTAAAAATGGCCACCAAAAAACACCCAACAAGGCAAAGATCCTTTTTGTTGTCCTGTCACAGACTCACAGCCCCACATTGAGACTTGAATCTGCTAAATCTTCCCAATCTCATTAATACAAGAACAGACCCTCTTGATTCTTGAACTACTCAAGAATTTAATGGCAACTGTTCTTTACTAATTTCCAAAACCAATGAAATTGAACCTGTTGCGGAAAAGGTGCACAAAATTCCACAATATAGTGGTATGAAATATAAGGACTTCAAAGAAATGGAGTGCCTCAGTGGACATTTGAGCAGCCCAGTAGCGTACTTTCGCCTTGGGGCTTCAAACTGTTTTACCCAACAAGATTACTACATGGAATTCTTCAGAACCATGGAAACCCGCTCAAAGAACAAATGGAGTGCCTCAGTGGACATTTGAGCAGCCCAGTAGCTTAGTTTTGCCTTGGGGCTTCAAACTGTTTTACCCGACAAGATTAATACATGGAATACTTCAGAACCATGGAGACCCACTCAAAGAATTTCATGAACTTTATGACAGTACAGGTTGTCATTCCTGGTTCCTTAACCCTATCACTCTCCTCTCTTTCCTTTGAACAATTTAAGACAATTTTCCAGGAGAAAGAGACATATGTGATACGTTGCCAGATTTTGTAGCCTAAAGGTAAGAATTCACATCAAGCAAAACTTATAACTTCTGGCAACATTTTGAAAAACATGCGCTGAGTCTTATGTACAAAAGTGGAAGTATGACAACAACGCCATAATATCTCTCAATACTGACTAATTACTTATGCTGAAATGAAAGTGAGCAGCTCAAACATAAATTTATAAATCCCAAGCTTTCAGCTCCGGCAGTCGAATACCAACCTCCAGTTCTTCTAAATTTGCATAAAGTCCCTCATCAAGTTTCCTCCTTAGAGTCCCAAAATCCATTGGATGCTCTATAATTTCATGGTAATCAGGAAGCTGTACAGAAACTATTTCAATGTCAAGTATTTGAATTGGGAATCAAGTATCATCACTCAGAATCAAGCATTTCTCAAACACGGGAAAAAAAGGCACCTCGTTAGGATCAACCGGCTCAGAGAAAACCCCATAAGTGTCCTTCCTGCAGGTATAATTTAAGAAACAGTGAGCTAGCAATCGAAACCCAAGTGAAACAGTAAAATAGAAAGGACATCCAAGGGAGCTAAAAGAAGGACACAAACTTTTGAAGCCTGTCAAGAATGAACACCAACAGCTTTTTGTCTGGCAAAGGAGTTGTTGTGGGGCCAGACTCCATTGGGGACCCTGTCCACAAATAAATGAAACCATCAGATCAAGATCGAATTTTTACTGCTAGAATTTGTTCAAGAATGGATATTTTGATTGCTACTACCATGTAGAGTGTCCATCGCTTTCGAAACCTTTTCGTCCTGCAATTGTTCCAGCGGCAATTGTCAGCAAGAAAGGTAAATTAATTTAGACATAAATCAAGTGGCTGCTAAAGATTCATCACCTAAAAAGGTCACAGGAAGAGGATAATAATAAAACAACACAGCAAGTACAACAGAAAATAACTGGAGAATAATTAAGGAAAGGACAAATTTGAACTTTTCTCAAGACATAATGGGTGTGTGAGACCATGAAGTGTATCTTGTGCACATAAATAAAAAGGTCGATTGCCTACAAAAATCAATAATAAAATAATCATGGAGAAAGGAATTTAATTTTTAGAAACTTAAATCAAAACCCAGGGGGAAAAAATGCCCATATCTTTATGCAAAACCCTTGACCGAGTCAAACCCCATGCGCCCACTTCCGATCTTGGAAGTCACATTAAGGAATTTTACGCGCGAAGTCCCAAAAAGGTCCAAATCAAATCAAGGTACAGAAACTTCTAATCCACCAACCGAAAAAGAAAAAAAAAACACAACTGACAAAAAGTAGAAGAAAATTAACGTTGGCTTTCCAGAAACAGAATCAGAAGAACCCCCAAAGCAATTCAAAAATCCCCTAGTGGCGAAATCGGTCACCTGATCGGCGCCGGCGTCAGCAGATCCGGCATTGATCTTCCGTTTCTTGGGTGCCGCCTCTTGATTCTCGTTCGAATCCGAGCCGCACGAGAGCGAATTCGCGGAAGACGATCTCGGCGGATTGAGCGGGGTCGGGTAATGCTGGTTGGATTGGGGCAAGCGGACAACGAGCTTGACCTTCTTCTCCTTCCGCTCGTCGTCGTCGTCTTCGCCGGCGGTCAATTCCGGACCCGGGTAGCCTGAATTAGCGTCCCGGCGGGTGGATCGATGGGCGGGGGAGCTCAAACTAGGGCTCCGGCTGATTACGTCACGCTGACGCTCCCGCCGCTGCCGCTCTTGTTCCTCCTGTTGCTGTTTTTCTACGGCCCGCTTCTGGAGATCTAGGAGAGAGGGGCGGCCCTTCTTCTTCTTCTTCTTCATGTCACCTACTGGTGCTGCTGCTGTTGTTGCTGCTACCTTACCCATTTTTTTTTCCTTTTGGCCCTCTCTCTCCTCTCTCTCTTCTTTGTTATTCTCTCTCTCTCTCTCCCCAAACAGGCGTTAGGGAATTTTTTTGATTTTGTGTTTTAATTTTAAATCGGGTTTTTGTTTTTTGGGGGTTTCGTTACGTGAGAGTCGCACGGGAGAATTGAGGGGGGGGGTGCGACACGTGAGTGGGAGCATTCATTGTTTGCGTTGTCCTTTTGCTTCCGACTTTTTTTTTTTTGTCTTGGTTGACAAAGCACGAGTTTGAGGAGTTATTCGCTTTCTGTTCTTGTTTAGACGGCGTTTGGAATTAATTAAATGATGTATTTATTAATATAAATTAAATTTATATGATGTATATATTACTACAAATTAATTTTATCAAAAACAGCTTAAAGTTGATTGTGAAAAGTGATTTAAGATATAATTTACAGTTTAATTTTGATAATTAGCCTGAAACAAACTCTTGTATTAGAACTATTCATCTAGGAATTATTCCGTGCTGTAACAACGTACAATGCTTAAATGTACTTTCAATGTAAACAAAAGTAAGGTTTTCTAGGGTTGATATGAAAATGGGAACGTTAGAACAAAAGTGAGATCACTAGTGAGATATACTGCCATTGTAATTTGATTTGTTCTTAGATGGACATGACTAATGTGATAAACTTTCGATTAGGCGACCGGTTGAGAGGCATGAGATTAGTCGTATCCCAGATGTCCGGCACTTGACTCATAGTCCCACAGTTACCAGCTATCAATCGTCAAAAGACGTTCTCACACGTATGATAGGGACAATGCGAGATGACTCCGTCATTTTCGTTTTTGAGGGCAAGTGCATTGGTAACTCTGGAATGCGAGAAATTTTTTCTGACGGATGAGTTTAAAGAACATTCAGCTTGAGGGGTGATTCTTCTTTCCTTCTGTTAATAAATTGGGTCAATGGACCCATTATCCGCCCACTAACAGATAATGTGTATTTGTTAGTCTGGATAATTACAGTTAATTAGAGGATATTTATCTCCTAAGTGTTTGAGGTAAATACATCTTTATCTCCTAAGAGTTGGAGGTAAAGTCAGTCTCTAATTGTATCTCTATATAAAGGCTAGAGATATCCCAATAAATAAAGGAAGTCATAGCAATAATCCCTCTCTCTATAGCACTCTCTCTAGAGCAATCACCAAGCTCTAGGATTTGGTTCGTGGACGAAGAACTCGACTCTAGTAGCCGTTTTCGTACCTGCGAAAAAGATCAAGCGTGCTGGAGGCTCGTAACAACAAGGATCCTACGTCGGAATTTTCGAAGACTTCGTACGGTATGTTTTCGAACCCATTACGTGTTACGTGGTAGCACGATAATTGTTGTAATCGTTTCAACATTGGTATCAAGAGCTTGATTACTTGTTGATTCGCCTTTAACATGCTAGATTAAATAATGTGCATGTTACGATTTTTTTCGGATACATGAATGAGACCCATTATTAAAATTCGAAATTTATTGAGCATGTTTTTCTAAAAAATAATTAGATGTTTTTGTTCTCCTATGGTTGAGGATGAACTCCATAAAATTTCGTGATTTTTGGATGCATGATTTGTGAGAAATCACGATTTTATTTTTCAAGAAAACTGTGGTTTTTTCGAGTTTTGGGACTCAAATTCGGAGCATGATATTCTGTTTTTATCATGATCGGTTGGTACATAATTAATCTATGTTGTATAAGCTTTCCAACGATATATCGTACGCATTATTTGGCTTAAAAACGAGAGAGATATGGCATCCCGAAGTTGGCATCGCGGCATGGTGGCGGCTGAAAAAATTAGGGTTTTCCTACGAAGATGATGAACAGTGCACAAACCCTGACACGTGTCACGCGCCGATTGAGCCACGCGCATGACTAAGTCACACGCCACTCGCTGACATGCGCCCCACGCGCCGAACGTGAGCCAAGCCACGCCCTGGAGCCGCGCACACGCATCCACGCGCCAGCCGTGGCTGAGCCCAGGCGTGCAACGCGCCCACGCGCTCTCACGCGCCAGCAAGGCGTCGTCGACGAGCCCACGCGCTCCACGCGCGCGTGCCCCCACACGCCTGCTCCAAGAATCTTCTGCGCTGTCCCACGCGCACGGCGGCGCGTGGAGGCGCTTGCAGGCTGGTTTTTGGCCGGTGATCGTCACCACCGGCGAGTGGAGCCTTGTCATGCCTTCTGAAAATTTTCAATGGTGCTGAATTACCTTTATACCCTCTGTGTGTGTTCTGTTTAATTGTTAAACGACTTTTTCTATGAAAAATTAACTTTAAAATTTTGTTTTATACACACAGAATTTTTATTTAATTTCAGAGGGCATATTAAGGATAAATTTACTGTTTGCCAATTTTTTAGGATTTATCTCTCAGTTTTTGGTCATTTGTGAGTATTTTTGTGGTACTTTTGTGGTTCCCAAAAATACGAATAATGAGTAAATATTATTTTTTGCACTTCGTGAGTAGCAATAAATATTTTTGGAGAGTTATATGACATAGATAAATTATGTCTAATTTGTTACATGCTTGCCTTGATTTGTGTTATGGTTTAAATATACTTTTGAGGTATATTTGTTGGGTTTTTGGTAAATCCACACTTTTAAACCATTTATATTTTCAAGGCCCTTGTCGCCCGTTTTCCTTGGGAGGAGAATGTGGCCTATTCATCCATTTTATTACCCTTTAACTTCTTATTTGAGCATGCTAGTTTTAGGTTAAATGGATGGATATTAGATTGACATTCTAAAGAAACTTATGTTTTATGTGTTTACTCTTGCTTTAAGAAAATTCTTTTGAGAATAATGTGCTGTGCGGCATCTCCATTTGTTTTATTGGAGTAGTTTGTAGTAGGATTCTCAAAGATGTTGTATTCTGCTATTTCCCTGTATATTTTGAGAAAGCCTTGTACGGGGATGTAATTTCGCACGCACATTATTCAAACCAGAATTTTCTTAGCATAAGTTATTAGAATGCCAATAGGGCTCAATGGAGTCCTTGCAAATTTAATTGCATGGTGCAATTTTATATTGTTCTAAATTATCATGTGGATGATTTATTATATTGTGGCTTATATGATGATGAAATTTATTGCGAAAAATTATTTGAAAAATATTTTTCCCAACTCACATACATGGGAGATGATTACGAGCTTAGCAGATTTTCGATTTCATGATGTGAGGAAGGATTATGTTTTTCATTTGAATTTTTTGAAATAAAAATAAGGATGTATAATTAATGTCTTTTCCTTGCGCAATCTAATGTAGTGAATATAATGGCCACCAAAAATGTCATAGCTGATCTCGTTAAGGGTGAGAAACTTAACGGAGATAATTATGACGTTTGGCACAAAAAGATGAAATTCATGCTGAACGAACAAGAGCTCGAGGAGCACTTGACCAAGGAGATGGTCGCGCCAACTGAGGCGTAACCCCTAAGAGACCACACTGCCTACCAGAAATGGAATCAGAAAGATCGTAGTGCGCGCTACACCTTGTTGAGCAGCTTGCAAAATGATCTAATTGGGCAGTATGATGAACTTCCAACTTGCAAAGCTTTATGGGATCAGCTCAAGTTCTCTTTTGGTGGAACCTCAACTACGCGGCTTCGTAGCCTTGTGATTAAGTTTGAGGAGTACACAAAAGACCCTAAACATACCATGAGTGAACATCTAAGGATGATGTCCAATATGATTGGTAAGCTAAGGGATGCTGGCCATGCGCTCACAGATGAGCAGCAAGTCAGAGCTGTCATAAGGTCCCTTCCTGCCTCGTGGGCCAATATGAAACAGATATTGACCCACAGTGAAAACATCAAGAACTTTTCTGATGTTTCACAGCATGTCATCCTTGAGGACGAGACTCGAGATACTGACAAGACCCTTGCTTATGTCGCCCAAGGGGGATCGCGCAATGCAAATGGCAAGCGCGAAAGACAAAGTAAAAAAGGTAAGAAAGGCGAGGCTAGCACTTCTGCGCCAAAGGAAGGAAAAATGAAGAAACGCAAGAGAGGAAAACGTGGTGGGAAAAAGGATCTGTCTAAAGTTAAATGCTTCAACTGTCAACAGAAAGGACACTTCGCTCGTGATTGCACTGAGCCGAAGAAGGTACTTTCAGAATCTCTCTCTCAGTTATATGTTTCCTCACATGTGATGGTTGCTCATTCCCAACCTGTGTGGTTTGTGGATACAGGTGCAACAAAACATGTAGCACGTGATCGAGAGGGGTTCGTAGATTATCACCGGATTCCAGCGGGTAGCAAACATATCTTCATGGGAAACAATAGTTCCGAAGAGGTGCTAGGGGTTGGTTCTTACCAGCTCAAGTTGCGCACTGGGCGCACATTGATTCTAGAGGATGTGCGATATGCACCCACAGTTCGGCTTAATCTACTTTCAGTTACTGCTTTATTAGACAGTGGTTTTTCCTTTATTTTTAGGGGTAATAAGTTGGACATTTTTTTTGGATGATGTTTTGTTCGGACATGGTTTTTGCATGGATAGTCTTTTTCAATTGGATTTAATTGATTCTCAGTCTTCTTATTCTTATGTGGTGAATGATAATATTGTGAATGATTCTACCACCTGGCATGCAAGACTGGGCCACATAGGCCAAGATAGAATGACTCGTTTGGCTAGAGAAGGCCTTTTAGGCCCACTCGCAAAAGTCAATCTACAAACTTGTGAGGCTTGTTTGGCCGGTAAAGCATGCAGGAAGCCTTTTGGAAAGGCTGTGAGAGCAACTCAACCACTTGAGCTAGTTCACTCTGATATATGCGGACCTATGAGTGTAAAGGCACGCCATGGCGCCTCTTATTTCCTTACACTGATAGACGATTATACGCGATATGGTTATGTGTATCTGATATCTCACCGCTACGAAGCTTTGGACTGTTTCAAACGCTTTGTAGCTGAGGTTGAGAATCAGAAAGAGAAGAATTTAAAAACTCTTCGCACTGACCGAGGACGCGAATATTTGTCAGATCACTTCAAGAAGTTTTGTGAGGAAAAGGGGATACGCAGGCAACTTACTATTCCTAATACTCCACAACAAAATGGTGTTGCGGAAAGAAGGAATAGAACATTGTTAGACATGGTTAGGTCTATGATGGCGCAAGCAAACCTTCCTATATCTTTTTGGAAAGATACCCTTTTGACTGCAGCCTATATACTTAATCGTGTGCCTTCACAGTCAGTCAAATCCACCCCTTATGAGCTTTGGAATGACCAAAAGCCAAATTTGGATAACTTGCGCCCATGGGGCTCAGCAGGTTATGTTCACAGTACTTCTCATAAGTATGAGAAATAGGGCCTAGAGCAAAGAAGAGTATCTTTCTAAGGTATTCTGAAAACTCTAAAGGTTATGTAATGTATGGTGAACATCCAAATGGTGGAAGGACTGAAATAGAGTCTCGTGATGTCGATTTCATAGAGAGTGATTTTCCTAGCATTGGAGATGCGAGTAAGAATCTTGACCTCTGTGAGTTAGAGGAGGTTGAACCCACTTTACCATCTTCAAGCGAAGGTGGGGAATTAGTTCCTCATCCGGTTGTCGCTGATGATAGTGTAAGTGACCTTCAACCTAGTGGGAGTATCCCAGACAGTGGGAGCACACCACAAGGACCATTAGGTCAACAAGATTCTCAACTGCGTAGAGGTGCACGAGGAAGAGTTTCACGTCGTCGTTTTGAGATTGACGGAGAAATTCTTATGTGCACTCCAAATGATGAAGACGAGCCTACTTCTGTGGAAGAAGCCTTATCTTCATCTGCTAGAAATGAGTGGATGGCTGCAATGAAGGATGAGTTAAGCTCAATGGAAAAGAATCGAGTCTGGGAGTTGATTGACCTTCCGCCAGGGCGCAAGACTATTGGAAACAAGTGGGTTTTTAAAGTCAAGCGCAAGGTAGATGGGTTAATCGACAAGTATAAGGCACGTCTTGTGGCGAAAGGCTATACCCAACTGCGGGGTGTGGACTATGAAGGTCATTGAACGATTCCGTATGCATAACTCAAAACCCATAGACACTCTAATGGACAAGGTGTGTACTTTAACAACAGACCAATGCCCAAAGAATGATGAGGAAAAGAATCGGATGTCCAAAGTGCCTTACGCGGCTGCAGTTGGGAGTTTGATGTACGCTATGTTGTGTACGCGTCCAGACATCTGCTTTGCCGTTGGAATGGTGAGTCGTTATCAGAGTAATCCTGGACCCGCTCATTGGAATGCGGTGAAGAGGATCCTTCGATACTTGCGTGGAACCGCTGATCTCGTCCTGTGTTATCATGGTGGAGACTTGAGACTGAGAGGATACAGCGATGCTGATTGG
Organism: Escallonia herrerae; assembly: GCA_033070095.1. Taxonomy (NCBI): domain Eukaryota; kingdom Viridiplantae; phylum Streptophyta; class Magnoliopsida; order Escalloniales; family Escalloniaceae; genus Escallonia; species Escallonia herrerae. The sequence goes on from JAVXUP010002027.1 coordinate 105,080, forward strand.
GGTGGTGATAGAGATGAGCGCAGATCCACTTCAGGTTATGCATTCATACTAGGAGGTGGAGCTATCTCTTGGTGCAGCAAGAAACAGACTTGCATCGCCCTATCCACGATGGAGTCGGAGTATGTTGCTTGTTCAGCAGCAGTCCAGGAAGCTGTTTGGTTGAGGTCATTCTTACAGTCTTTAGGGGTTACAGCTCATGCAGATGAGGCTGTCACTGTTCACTGTGACAATACAGCTGCCCTAGATTTTGTAAAGGACCCCAAATATCATGGGAAGGCCAAACACATAGGCCTTCGTTATCACTTCATTAGAACTTTAGTTGCGCAAGGAGAGGTGTCCATGAAACATATACCTACTGGCAGAATGGTGGCTGATCCTTTGACCAAGCCCATTGCTAGAGATGTTTTCCTTTCTCACATTAGGAGTATGGGACTCCGTAGGTTTTGACATGTTTATGGCATCTTATGTGCTTGACATTTATTATATTAAATTTTCATTCCTCGATTTGAGTTTATTTTGGAATGAATGGATAATCTTTGTGATTACATATACATCCTTGTTGAGAGTGTCACCAGGCTCGAATTGACCCACTCACACGGGTAATTCACCTTGGCGCTAAGATAGCGAGCAAGATGAGACATAATTGTCTTAAGCGCCAAGTGGGCGAATAAGATGATACAGCTTATAAAGCAAACATGTCGCCTTAGTTGGAGCTAAGATGAGACCTAATAAATAAAGGTCGATCATAGAGTATCTCCACAACTCTATGTAGCCTGTTTACAGCCGAATGTGAGATTTCAGGTAGGCACTATGAGAGTGACTGGGCTGAAAAACTCAGGTTAGGCGCTTGTACAGCGACTAGACTTAGATTCGTATGGCGTATTTATTATACATTTATGTGACACGCCCTTGAGGGTTACGCCATAGCATGCAAATCATACTGCATGTGCTAAATGCAGACCGACAGTGGGAGTGACGAATGAATCCCTGCTTCGTCATTGTGTGAGCCACTTGGATCAAAATTTTTGATCATATATGGTACCCTTTTCACCTTAGACTATGTCATGAAGAGGATACTCAATGTCGCTACTTTAGCATGTACCCTTGGATCATGGATGATGCGGTCTCGCGGGGCATGTCTAGGAAAGCGGTTGGGTCTAATTGGAATGACATGAGGGCTTTGGGAAGAAAGTTCAATATTACATCATGTTGTGTGATTCATAGCCCGGGCGACTTTGTCGATTTTCGTTTCGATATGAGTCATGAATACATAACATATGAGAGGTTTAACACTGCTCATTATGAGGGATTTGAGAGTGTTTAATCTGGTGTAATTGAACTATCTGGGGTACATACGAGATTTATTGGAGTGATGTATTGTGTTAGTTTGGTGATAACTTAATACAATACTCCTCAACTGGACATCCTTTCTCGTAGGTCGCACGTTCCATTTCCTGTATGAGGAGATGAGTGGACGAGAGATAAAGAGGGACTACGATTTATTTGCCCTGTGTGTGGGCGAGTGGGAGCTGTTAATAAATTGGGTCAATGGACCCATTATCCGCCCACTAACAGATAATGTGTATTTGTTAGTCTGGATAATTACAGTTAATTAGAGGATATTTATCTCCTAAGTGTTTGAGGTAAATACATCTTTATCTCCTAAGAGTTGGAGGTAAAGTCAGTCTCTAATTGTATCTCTATATAAAGGCTAGAGATATCCCAATAAATAAAGGAAGTCATAGCAATAATCCCTCTCTCTATAGCACTCTCTCTAGAGCAATCACCAAGCTCTAGGATTTGGTTCGTGGACGAAGAACTCGACTCTAGTAGCCGTTTTCGTACCTGCGAAAAAGATCAAGCGTGTTGGAGGCTCGTAACAACAAGGATCCTACGTCGGAATTTTCGAAGACTTCGTACGGTATGTTTTCGAACCCATTACGTGTTACGTGGTAGCACGATAATTGTTGTAATCGTTTCAACACCTTCTTTATGCCGGTAAAATTGAGTGACAATCTAGAAAGTGCGTTCTCTTTAACCGTGGGTTCGAAAAGTAAGCTAAAGCTTCCATTACCTCCTTGTGTTCACTCATGGCTCGCAAAAAAAGAGACCTAAGCTTAGCCGAAGCACCGGATCCTAACGTTTTTGCACTTTCCAAGGATCCGAGTCCGAGTTTCTTATTAGACTTTTGTCCAAGATGTGCAATTACTTGGTGGGACAAAATTGGTAGTTCTAGGTACTTGCTCTGTTTCTTGGTGGTCTTCTTCTATCATTTGTATACCTCTAATAGCAGTCTTCCATGAGAAGAGAAGTGATGGATCTAGGCTGTAATTACGTAGTTCTGAATTATTTTGAGTGTAATATTTGTCTTACTTCGTTATATTTCTGCATAACCTCTTTTTATTATTACAATCCTTCATATTTTAAAGAAAAAAAGTAAAAGCACAAAAAGATTTTGGCAAGTAAAGATTTTGTCACAAAAAGATTTGAGGAAAATAAATTAACACAAGTAAAAAGGCCCCACAAAACACCAAGAGAAATTTGAAAAATTAGACAATACAAAACTAACCTTCATTAATGAAAAAGTTTTGGCCGCTATTCAAGTTATAAGAAGATAGTTATATAACTCTCGTATAACAATTAATGATTGTGAAATATCTTTAGCGACTTTTATTCAGAGACACTAAAAATTATTATCAATAATTGTCGCTAAAAGTGTTAACAGAAATATCACTAACAATATTTAACAACAATTAATAATTATTATACAAAGAATTTTAGTTATCTTCCTATAATTATTAAGATAGTAACTAAAATTTTTCCTTATCACATTGTTTCAAGGGAAAGACGGTCGCGGCAAATTTGCATTTAAGTTTCAAAGGAGGATGTTTCCTTTCCATCTAAATTGTTCACCTCTAAACTCCCCAACTTCAAATTTCCTTTCCATCTAAATTGGTTGTTTTTCAATATCATATTGGAACCGTGTTACAAACAATGAAATTCAGCTTTTTAGAGCCTGTAATTGCACTAAGTCAGTAACATTAACTCTACTTTAGGTTTACATTTTTTTTGTTATGGTTGTTAAAGAATCATTTAGTGGTAACTTTTAACATCTATTTTTGTATGGCAAAATAAGAACCTAATCGAAACAAGCTAGACCCGATCAGCGAAGAACGTCCGTTTTCAGGAGGATCTGAAAAGTGTCACAACAATTTTACAATTGACATAAAAATTTGCCATTTAAAACCTTTAATATCCTATCCTATCAATTTAATAGTATTGTTCATGATATCCGACGGGAGTGCATGTGTGAGAAAGAAATATGACCCTGTTCGGTAAAGTTAATGGGTGCTTATTATTGATAAAATATATATATACTAATACTAATCAAATTCTCATGCTTGCAATTAATGGGATGTTGCCACGTTGCAGAACTACAGAGGCTACGTACAGGCCATGGGCTAGAGGTTTGAAGGTTTCGAATTGGGCTTAGCCCATGGCTTGGGTTAGTTTAGTGCTAGTGAGTTGCTTCGCGAACTTCAAGCCCGCACAATTATGTTAATTTTGACTTGAACATTGTTGAAATAAATAAACAGCACAAAGGCATCTCAAGTTAGCGTTTGAACCAGTTTTTATTTTCACTTTTTAAAGCTAAAAAAAATATTGACATCTATCTATACTATATATAATAGGATTTGATTGGCATGGTCTTTGTCCACCAAAGTACCAATCCATTTTTTTAGAATTTTTGAATTATCCTTAATAACTATAGTTAGGTGTAAGAAATCTATTGGTTGAGGAATAATAATAAAGCATTTCATTCCCCCAAATTTTAGCCTAATATCTCCTTTGTTTTAGCCCAAAACAACTGCCAGCTACAAGTTTTCTTGTTCTTTCCCAATAACTGCCTCCTTCTCAATTGCTTTCAACTTCATACCTTCTCCATATGTTATCAGTTCGTCCATATGCTTCCAAGCAAATATCGTTTCCTTCTGTATGTTCTTTTCTTAATAGTATTTTTGGTGCAATGACTAATTCACATCATTCTTATTTGATACAACATGCTTACAAGACGTACGATCAGCTTAATTGCCCAATTGTCATCAGGTATAATGTTGTAATTCTAATTTCATTTTCCATTTTTTTAATCCACCAACCATGTGCTACCAATAATCCTGAGCAGTTATATATCCTCTCTATTCTTAGCAGTGTGAGGAGGGATCGGTTGCCTTTCGACTGGAGGTTGCCATATGTGACGGCCATGTAGTACTTGGAGTGGTGGTGGAAGGGTTAAAAGGTTTTGGTTAGGGATTTTGGGGGATTTGGGGGTGGTAAGGGGGCGGTTTGTGTGGAAGGGTGTGAGCAGTTTGTCGCCACTCGCCGATGTCGATGGACCGGTCGCCGTCGAACTTGAGCATACCAGATTTCCGGTGGTGGGGGGTGGGGTACGGGGCTAGGGTGAGGAAAGGTCTTAAAGAGTAGGTGTTGGCGTGTCTTCAAATATTGAATGCCGAACAACAGTAGCCGTATAGCCGGAGGACGCGGGATTTTGGGGGAACCAGTGGGCGGAGGGTGTATGTATGTCTCTGTGTGGGTGTGCGCAGATGGGTGTACGGCGTGTGTGAATGTGTGTTTTTCTCATTGTGTGTGTGTGTCTCTTTGTAGGTTAGTTGGTGGGTGTCGTCTGTGTGGCATGGGGGGGTGTTGGTGGCGAGGGACGGGATGTGAATGTGTGTTCGTGTCTAAACGATTTTTATCTGTGTGGGATGTAGGGTGGGTTGATGTCATCTTTCCGTCTGCGTCGTGGTTGTCTGTTTGTGTGTATGGACTGTGGGATGTAGGGTAGGCAGGTGTATATGTTGGTGTATCGCCTGTGTGCGTCATGAATTGGTTTGTGTGTCCACTGTGCCTGTGTGGGAGGGGGCGGTCTGCCATGAAAGCCCATCTCATTTGTAACCAACCCATTTTTCCCTTGCTTTTGTTTAAACGCCTATGCATCCCTGATCTTTGTCTTGCTTTTGTTCTCTTTGATGTCTCCTACAAATATACTAAGTTATATTGTCCTTTCCTTTCCATTCTGTCTCCTATATTTTATTGTGTTTAGTTGCTCTCTCTCCTAAATACACTTTGTACAGGGATATGCGTGAGTCTCCTATTTATGAATTGCTACAAAATGCTCCTTTGATTTAAGTAACCTATCCTACATTGTGAAATCAACATCTATTATCTCCATAATTGTTGTAGTTTTCCGCTGACAATATCTCATTAGTAAGTGCTATGGCCGTACAACTTTTCCTTTTTTTCGTTTTTCTACTATGGCTATGATAAGGCTTATGTCTACGTCTTCTCCATGGATGATATTACAAAACTAATGATTTTCTTCCACCCATGACGCCCCAATAGTTATTTGAGATTAGAACCTTTACATTGTGAAAAAGAACTCATGTTCAAAGCTTAGAAACTTGATGGCAAAGTTGTGAAAAACTCTTTTGTAGAAATTTTACAACCATCGTGTGTTTTTTAGAGTGGTCGAAGACACTTTACTTCTCTATCTAATAGCCAACTCAAACATCTCATCTCTGATGACCAAAATATAAAAAAAAATCCATCTCATATGATACAAGAAATTATGATTAAAAAAAGGCAATAGAGGATAAATCTAAACCTATTTCTTACTAAAAATTATATATATATATATATATATATATATATATATATATATATATATATATATATATATAGCATCTCATGTGACCAATGTCTTTGAACTAGCCAAATGAATGTGAAATTGGCATAATCCTAAAAATTAAATTCTACGTCGTCATTTAGGCCATAACTTTGATAAACATGTTCTCTTTTTGACATTTTGTTAACTATTAAAGTTTGATTATCTGATTCCTAGCATGGAGTTTGATTATCAAGTTTCAAGAAACTTGATATTAAAATAACAACCTTAATTTTCCCAAAATAAAAATCTGAAAGAAGTTATTGTGAAAGCCTTGAAACTTCACAACAAAGTAATAAAGAACTATTATAAGTGAATTTTAAAGAGCAATGCGTCACTGATGCTTCTTTCAGCAAACCAATGAGTATGAGTTAGGTTACATAAAATGTCAGTTAGTCTCGCTCAGAAATAAATAATTCTTGTGTTGTCATTTATACCCCCACACTCTAAATAAATAGTCTTTGCAAATTTTGTTAATTTCTAAACTTTGACTATCGATTGCATAACTCGGGAATTAGCTAAATGTATTGTCGAGATTTTATGCTTCCACCTTAAAATTTTAAATCCTATTAAAATGTCACCTTAGAAAATAGAGGGGATGAATGACTCACGAATTAGTCAAGGCGTGAGTGAAGTAGCAAAAGGTCTTGAGGAATAACATCAAGGTCTCAAGTTCGAATTTTCATACCAACGGGCAATACAATTTGCAATTCTAATTCTTCAAAAAAAAAATCGATGCATAGCACGGGGTTTTAGCTAGTTTGACAGACAATTTTAATTTTTTTTCTCCTTCAGTTTTATAAACCAGTTTTCAAAATAAGCCTATTTTTAGTATTAGTTTTGTTTTTTCTGAAATGACGTGCAGTTATCTTGCTTGAAAATAGTTTGTTGTTACGATCTGAGGTTATTTCAAAACTACCACAAGTTCATATCATCTTCGAATTGAATTTTAAGAATAGAGGTGAACACAGTTCAGTGTGATTCGATTTGTCACATCGCAAATCGAACCGTTACCCTCACTTTAAAAAATATTAAACCAAACCAAATCAAAATTCATCGGTTTTGACGGTTCAATTTAGTAAGTTTAAACGATTCAACTTGGATCGGTTTGTACCATCTAAAAAATAAAATAAAAATCCCTTTACTCACCTATTATTATTGGATTAAATATCATTCAAATTGAAGTTATATCCAGTCTAAAGTGCACATAATCTTGTTACCTTTAATATCCAAGTCCTCATATTTAATATTATTATAGACATATAATAAAATAAAATTGAATTATGCCTTAGCCATGATGTATGAGAAAGAATCAATATATATTCAAGAGATATTGATCATTAGACTTTTCATGTTATAATTGCTCTAATTATTTTGTTTTCCTTTAACTTCCAAAGTTTTGTTTATTTGGAGTTGCTTTTTGTAACATTACGTGAAAATTAATGTCCGTAACGATAAATCAATCAGGTCAATTCGATTTATCATCGATTTCAAATCGGCGAACCGAACGCACGAATATCGATTTGAAAAATGTAAAACCGAATCATTAAGATTTTTGAACGATTTAGATTGAATCGAGAGGTTTTAGCAGTTTGGATCAGTTTGAGCGGTTCGAATCAGTTTGAACGATTTTGTGCTCATCTCTGTTTGAGAGTGTTGTCTATCATGCTCAAAAAGATTGTGCTAATTTTGTATTTTCAATAATTCATAACAGACTAGGGTCTACGGGCTTAGATATCAACCACCTTATGAGAACACCCTTGAAAGTCCCCATATCTTGAAACACTTGAAACTGGTCAAGTTGGCAGCTACTTTCTAATCTTCTAGGTTGGTGTCCACTCCCAAGTCCCCCGAGGTTGTCATGAAACATGACTTTTTAACGGTTAATATCGTCATTCCATTTTGAAAAATATCTTCTTCCTTTTTTTTTCTGATAGTTAAAACATCACAAATATTTATAGGGAGATGATTCATTGATAGTGCTAGCAAGTTGCTAGCGCTGTTTGGCCGTCTGCTACATAATGTAGTGGACGGTAAAAAAAATTACTGTTGTGGCGCTCGATCTGACCGTCCATTCTCGCCCATGGACGGCCAGATCGCGCTAGCAACTTGAGTTAAGTTACTAACGCTATCATTTTATCATCTCTCATATTTATATTTATATATACTTACATACATATATAAATATGTGTGTGATGAGAGACCACATTACTGGGCTGCTCGAAGTCCGCTAAATTATGATGTCAAGCTCTAAGTGAACTTTGAAATTTGCTCGTGAGTTGATCTCATCACGAGCAAAACCGTAATACTTTAGTTACTACAAAGTAATTCTGAGTCAAGCGCGTTGCCTAACTCTGTTAGTCTACTCAAGTTTAGCAAATTATATCACTGTTGATCCGGTTGGGTGTACAACATAGTAGGTGAGCATCATTCTTGATTTTCGACTGTACTAGTAACAATTATTATGAATGAGGCATAGCAATTTATTGGCTGCAAATACGGGTGGTATCAACTAAACACAATAATACACGAGTATTACAAAACTTTATCACGTGGGATTTCTTTAGTACCATTGCCATTTTGGCTATTGAAGCATTTAATCTAGTAAATGACCTCGCAGTGCCTACATGATAATTCAGTAGGATAACTTTATTTGTAAGTCTTAATATAACTCTGGAGAACATGTGCACCTTGAGGTTGGATCAGTAAAGTCGGTGCAAACTGTAGAGCACCACGTTTTGGAACGCAACTGGTTAGGGTGCCACAATCTTTAAGATTAATGCCTTGCCATTGGTTTCCACCTATACTCGAGCGATTAGAGCACGTTGGTAAGGGAATTGCGTAGTTCATACTTAAGCGACACAAAAAAGAATTACGAGTTACGTATCGTTCTAAACTTCATTTCGGAATACACTGACTAACGATCTTAACGACAATACCGACAGTAAAATAACGGTCGACAGACACGAAAGCAAGAAAATCATGTCACTGTTTGCTTTAACTGCTAAAACATAACTTTCTGTATCACACATTTTTGCATGCTATTAGCAATTTGTCTCTCTCCTTTCCCAGAAATCTGGTAAATTTGTGCTACATGTTGTTGGATATCATAAAATGATTACAACCCTGTATGTCTTTTGCTTCATCCGCACAGTTTGGTACTTCTCTTATGCAAGGAGCTCAGTCAGTTTTTAAAGGTAAGATTTACTTGCGACATGTTAAACTTCCACGATTGCCATATTATACAACTTTCTGGATTTACATATCATCGTTTTTGCATTTTGAACTCTCATTTGGACAAAATTGAATATTAAAAATTATATCTAATCGGATCCTTAAATTTTTACAGTGTATTTGGTAGCGACTCCTTGTCCTAAATGTTGTCTCGGAAGATATTGCCAATATGCAAGGAATTCATAGCACCCCCCACCCCACCCCAACCAAACCTCCCCTCACCCCCAAACGGAAAAGAAAGTAGATATTATTGATGTGCATGGATTTCTTCCTAGCAAGCACATGCTACGGGCCTATGAACAACGCACATGTTTGAACTCATTATCAATGCCTGTGTCACCCAACTGTGCATATATAAGTCTGAATAAGCAATGGCTTTGAGCCCAAAATTGTTGCTCATAGCCTCGTACATATCTTCAGCCTCGTACTATATTATTCTTCTGTCTTCTCAAATTTGTTCTTCTTTTCAACTTTTCCCAACCTCATTTCAGTAGGCGTATACATAATATAGGATTTTGAGTAACCTTCGTCTAAACAATGTGCATCTCTGTGTTTGTTTGGCAAGCTCACCCTCAGTACCCCTTTCTTCTATTGCTTAACAGAGATGAGTATCACAACAGGTAACTTTAACTTAAGAGATCCTCCTTTTCTCTCTTCTTTAAGACATATTTGTGGTTTTACATGTTCGTTTTTCTTGTTAAATGTTGCTGTTAAAAGGCCTACGAAGCCGGTAGCATGGTGGGAAGGTGGTGAGATATTGGGAGGGAAAGATGAGGTTGCAGGGGGGACATGGTTGGCCTGCTCCAGAGAGGGGAGAGTGGCTTTCGTAACAAATGTTTTGGAGCTCCATACTCTCCCTGAGGCAAAGAGCAGAGGCGACCTTCCTATCCGTTACTTGGAGGTAATCTTCTCTGATTCATGTCAAGTACTTTCACAGTTTTACCCATTCTTAGCAATGCTAATCCTTCTCTTGTTTTTTTCTTAACAATTTAATGGCCCTACCGCTAAAGTCATCGGTACATGCGGGTACAGAAGCAAAATATTTAGGGACGAAACTGATGATTCCAGAGCAGTACATTCATTAATGCATAGGGTTTCCATATTGGTAAACATGTCAACTTGACCAGAGGAGGGCCTTATTTATAGGAATGTTCGTAAGTTTCAACTCTTTGCTGGTAACAAGAAAGGGAAACGCAGGATGCAAAGCAGTCTTACAGACCTTTGCTTTAGAGGGCATTACGACCATCAATGTAAGGTTTGATGTTGCACAGTTAGAAAGAATCCATTCGTGAAGTTATATCTGTAATGATAAAAAATCTAACAAATAAATCCTATTCTTGGCCCAACCATTGTTACAACGATATCCTATTACACATCCTATTCTGTTTTATGCAAGAATAAGATATCCCCTTAGTGGGGTTAATCATGTGCTCTCTTTCGGATATTGCTATGTAAATTTTCAGTTATAAAAGTAGCAATGGAAGTTGTGGTGGATACTCTGACTACACAGGAGGTAGTAGTTAGAATCTACTTGCCAAAGGCTTCTATTTCAAGATTTCTATTTTGGCAAAAAATAAAATAAAATGAAGAGTACAATCGTAAGCAATAATATAAACGAAACCGTAATTAGCTTTAACAAGCCGAGTGTAAGGTTCATGTGCTTCTATTTTGAGTTTTTATCTATTCTCTTTTAAACCTCACCTCTGTGACTGCAGAGCAAAAAGGCTCCAAAGGAATTTGCAGAGGGATTGGTGAAAGAAGCGCACGAGTATAACGGGTTTAACATGGTAATGGTTGATCTTCTGTCTAAGACAATGATTTACATATCCAACAGGCCAAAAGGGGAAGCTGTTGTGGTTCACGAGGTCCATCCAGGTATTCACGTGCTCTCAAATGCAAAGCTGGACTCTCCCTGGCCTAAGGTTAGTAGACAACTTTCACAGGAAATATGGTACTTCTGTAACATCCCACTGCTTTTGGGATTGATCAGAGTCTTTCATGAAGAGTTTAAATTTTTTTCTATGAGTTACCCTCGTAGAAGTAATCCTTGTCAAAATATTAATTCCAAGCCTAAAACAGCTCAACTCCTCTTTCAGGCTCAGCGCTTGGAACTCAATTTCAAGCAATTAATGAGCACGTATGGTGAAGGTGACATAACAGTAAAAGATATGGTTCAGAAACTGATGCGGGACACAGTGAAAGCTGATGAAAACGAGTTACCGCACATATGTTCCCTTGACTGGGAGTTCAGTCTAAGCTCCATATTTGTTGAAGTAGACACTCCGCTGGTAAAATCTGTCAATTATGTGATGTTCTAACTTTAAAGCCAATATTAACGATTAATACATGCTGCATCTTCTTACAATTTTTTTATAACTGATATGTTATATGTACAGGGGCGTTATGGAACTAGAAGTACGATTGCACTGACTGTAAGAGCAACTGGGAAAGTAAGCTGTTATGAGGTTTATCTGGAGGGGAACATGTGGAAGGAGCAGACCGCCGATTACCTTATCGATAAGCTTTAAGTAGAAGACAATCAATCCACTATCATGCCTGAATAAGAGATGGAGTCTATGTCTTTCAGTTTGTTAATCAATTGATCATTGATTACAGTAGCCCTCTCATATCCATATGTTCAAACACAACACTTTAATCATCTGTAGCTAATCATAAAGTGCGGTGGATGCAGTAGCACAGTTATATGCAACGGATGGGCCAACTTTATCAAGGTGGGTTTTTTCACTTTTCAGGTTCAGTATCAGATAAACAACCAGATCAAGCATATATTGAACTTCAAGTTGCAAAATTGCATTTTCGTTTGTCGTATTGTTACTCTTTAGTCTGTACTTAAAATGCTGATAACAAGGTTGTGTAGGCATACATACGCTGGTAAGCTATGTCAATGCACACCACTACATGACCATTTGGGGCGAGGGGTTGGGGGTGGGGCTGTTGGTAGTTTTAGTAAATCATTAAAGCAAATGGGGCCACCTAGGAAAAAGGTTCCAATCAGCTAGTGAATTCTACGACATGTAGTTCGTAAACCACAAAAGCTTTCATGTCTAAACTAGATGATTAATTGTGGGTGTACAGAATAGGATTCATAAACAAAAACATCTACTCTGGACCGACAAGTTAACAAGCTCACCTTATTTATCTTTCAAGCTTGCAGCATCGGCTTTTCTTCTTTGTCCAACTTTACTTTTAAATCCAGCCATCTCCACCTCCTTGCAGCCTTTTTCACGACTGATCGAATCTTGGTATATGCCAATGTTGAGGCCAATTCTGCATCTTGAGTTTTGGAAGGCTACTTTTACAGTCTTCTTCTCTGAAATGCTGGTTTTAAACGGTCTTTAACCATGCATGGCATGCAGGAGATAATTTCCAGGCACATCCTAGCTTCGTTATCTGATGAAGAAGCCTCTTACATTTTTGCCTGTAAGGCATTTACTAGTTATACTTCAAAGGTGCCTTAGATAAAACAACAAACAAGTTATCTGCATTGCTCAATCAATAGTATCGCTGTGGCCTGTTTCCATGATTTTTCACGACCAGGGCCCTTTCAGCTTGAATCAAAGGCACTTTGATATGAAAAAACTGGAACGTAACGGGGCAAGTGATCTCTTTTTCACTGATTCTTTCTAGCATGGCTTCCTCGTTCCCACAACATTCTCTCGCAACATGTGATACTGGCAAAACCCCTCTATCCAAATTCAAGTCGTACTCCGTTTATTTAAAAGACTAGTTTGTACTATGCGTCCACTCTCGCTAATAAAAAATGGTGTGTGTAAGATGCCGGAATTTCGAGAGTCGGAGGATGCATATTCCCTTCGAGCTGCGAATCGCTTCGATTTGGCCTTGGGAGGACCCCCTTCAGTTGCTGTTGGAGTTCCAATGAAAGCCGCGGCAGTAATGTAAACTGCCAGCCCAAGGCTCTCACCGCTATTTCTGTGGAAGTTAGGGATTTGATGCAATCTTTTGCATCTTCCCTCCTCTGACTATCCCTTAATTTGGTAATCCCAAATACGGGTAGTACTTATGTTTATTGTGCTTTCTTCCAAAGTCATGTGGGCCATTTTTCAAGACCATCCGCTCGGATGCGTTGTCTTAACTGTTCCAGGGATATCCATTCGGGTATTGTCTTAGGTTGTAATGGGTAATGCATTTTAATAAAATTTGCTTAGAAAAAAAAATGATGTGTGTAAGGATGTGAAATTTTTTATTAGACTTTTCAGGTGGTCTCAGGCCAAGTATGAGTTGGGTCTTACGACATAGAGGAATTTCCTAACAATAGTAGGTGAAGGTTCTATATCATCTCGTCTCTTCCGTTGATTTCACCACATCATGCTCTTTACACAACACAAGAAGTTGATCAGACATGTCATGTGAGACAAGCATCGATACTTAATCAACTAGTTAGTCTCATGCCCACAACAACTATGTACAACGGGCTAATATCGTGTGAAAAGCTTGGACTCGATTACCATCAGACATGACGATCATCCATCATTTGTGGCAAGCAACTTGTTCATAATTGACCCAAAGTGCACTACACAATCATCACCAATATAAATCATGTTAAAAACTACCTAGCATGTAACACAATTCCCACTGAGGTTAACCTATTGAGCAAAACTCGGTCATGGTTTTGTTGTTACCGGTGATGTAATGCATATTGATTACATCACCGGGTAACAACAAAAAGCTTCTTCCCCCTCGGTGGCCGGCCTGGATGATTGTTTTCGTAGAGGTAAAAAAGGCCATACTTATAACGATGCCAACAATGATACAAATAATTTGGGACTTAGGAGACCAGCAATAAACTTAGATGGCGCCAGAGAACGTATATAGGAGTTGATTCCTTACCATCGCTAAGTTGTCAGTACGATCTAACTGTTCATATTGTCGTGATGGACGACCAGATCACTTTTTTATTAAGTTTTTTCTTTGTCAACTGCATAATGTAGCGGATGATAACTTTACTTAAGAAAGTAATAGATTTGAGCCGCTCACCTTCACAACGTAGATGGACAAATCCCGCTCATAACTACTAACTAGCTATCAACGCTATCATTTTATTAGTCTCCACGCTCTTTGACTCACGGACTTTATTTGTGGCTCATTTACTAAGCCTAAAGTCAAACCCTTCAGAGTTTCCGGTTGGGTTGGGCCTGCCTCTCGTCAACAAAGAGGGTTACCATAACTTTTTATTTCCAATTTTCCTTTTCCCCCAAGACAACAACGCACTGAATACGTGACCAAAACCACGTCCGTGACGTGGCACGGAAAAATTTCTCATCCCGCCTAAAATCACGAAGCCCGCATTGCAATCCCCAATTTCAATTTTCGCCCCCTCCGATTCTCTCTCGCTGCGCCCTAAGAAATCTTTCGCCCTAACCCTAGCTGTCGTCAGCGGTACCGCCCCGCTCTCGTGCTCCTTGCCTCCATATTCTCGTCCCCGATTTTCGCCTGCCTTCATCGATTTTGCCGCTTTGGGTCACTGATTCGTTGCTCTCTGTGCAGAAAGTTGACATGAAAGGAGGCAAATCGAATGCCGGTTCCACCAAAGCGGAGAGCAAGTAAGTTCTCGTCTCCGATCTCCTCATTTTGCTGCACTTATTCGCTGTGAATGATTTATTTGACTACGCTTTAGTTCGGAACTCCAATTCGTCTCTATTACGTATGTTCGTGCGTGTTTTCGTTTGCGTGTGTGTTCGTATTTTACTGAAATCGTTTTGGTGCGTGATCGTTGTGAACGAAATTTTTTCGTTCCTTACCGTTCAGATCTCGATTCCATCAGGTTTTTATGTCTGTAGTGCGTGCTTGCGCGTGTGTGTGTGTTTGTGACAGTGGGCGCCCCGTGTTTGTGTACATGTTGGTATTTTACCGAAATCGCTTTGGTGCCTGACTGTTGTGAACGAATTTCTCCGTGTCTTACCGTTCAGATCTCAATCCCGTTATGTTATTCAGTATAGGTGCGTGTGTTGTGACAGAGCGTGAGCGCGTTTGTATGCTTGTTCTTATTTTATTGAAATTGTTTCATTGTTTGATGGTTGCAAACAAAATTGCTTTGCTCCTTATGGTTTGGATCTCATTTCTGTTGTTATTCTGTTCACATGTTTGTCTTTTGGCGTGTCTTTGTTTGTCTACGTGACTGCTATAGGCTCTCTGTGAAGAAAGGTGCTGCAGCTGCTGCCAAATCTAAGAAGTCAAAGCGAGCAAAGGATCCTAACAAGCCAAAGAGGCCTGCTAGCGCTTACTTCATTTTCCTGTATGTTTTTTTTTTCTTTCTGTTTATCTTCTGTAGATTTTTTTATATTTAAAGTTTGTAGGTTTGTTGTTTTTTTGTGTTTCAGATCTAGAAACCATTAATGTTTGTGTCTTATGATTATAGGGAGGATTTCAGGAAAGAATACAAAGAGCAACACCCTAACGACCGTGGTGTTGCTGCTGTGAGTAATTTATTTTTAACGCTCCTATTTGATGGATTTAGTTGATCAGCTATTGATGCATTAGTTTAATTTATGTTTTGTTCTGTAATGGTAGGTTGGGAAAGCTGCTGGGGCAAAATGGCAGTCATTGAGTGATGCTGTAAGTAATTGCTAATCTGAATAGAAGTTATTAGTTCAGTTTTGATAAGTTATATTGACTGATATTTTGTGAACGGAACTTAGGAGAAGGCTCCGTACATGGCTAAGGCGGAGAAGCGGAAGAAGGAATATAATGTAGTCATGGCAGCTTACAACAAGAAATTGGTAAATCACGTGGTTGGGTTCAGTATTGTTAGTTTTCTATACCACTTTACTGTTGAAGGCTGACTATAGATTTTCAAATGAAACTAGGCTGATGGTGATGAATCTGACAAGTCAAAGTCCGAAGTCAATGATGAAGCGGAGGGCAGTGGAGAGGTATGAGAGGATTTTGAAATTTTTTTCTGTAAAACTTGAACTCACAGTTATTACTGTGCTGATGAAAATTTTATTACTGTTGCAGGAGGAAGAAGAGGAGTAAAGACCGGTGTGGCAGTGGTGGCAGTTTAGGTGTTCATTTCTTTTGGTTGTTGGTATATTTTGATTCTCTTCTCGTGATAAATGTGTACCAAAACCCCCTGCTTTCTAGTTCTTAAGGCTTAAGTAGTTCATAGAACGAATGAATTAATGTTTTCATTATGACGTCTGTAGTGCAGCTAATCTGTTACTTGGGCAGTCTTGGGGTAAATGCTAATCTAGATATTCTTGTTTCTTTACATCATTCTTTTGATGGCTGTTTTGATTGTGATGCTATTTGTTCTTTAATTTCTCCGTAAGGTGTTTTACTTGGGATCAATTGAGCTTAAGAACTTGATGTGCAAATTCTGTTATTCTTAAATTCATTACCTTGTTTTGAACGATTATGGAGTTATTACTGTGCTAATTCACGATTATAATCATTTTTGGGATGTTTAGTTATTAGCTCTTAATGGCCTTGAATTAAGAAACCGTGTATGGATATACTATTTGCACTGAGATTGCCCTCAAAATTGAGGTCTGATAAATGTGTCTTGTCAGTCTGTGTTTCCTTCAGGCTTGTCCTTTCTCACCGTTTTGGTTTCATTTGGTTAATTCTGAATTTCTGATGGATATTTTGTTTTGAAATGACACGTTTCAGTGGGAGCACTGTTGGAATTTACTGGGTATTTATGTAATTCGGTTGATGGTTACATCGTTAAGAAGTTTTCTCTGTTTATGGTTGCAATGGACATCACATTTTTTGCTAGGTGTAGTAATTTATGTTGTTGTTCTGTGTTACATAGACTCTTTTGTTTACGTGAAATACCTATGTCGAATACTCGATATTTGAACATGGACATCGGATGTGTAATTGACACATTTCATAAGATATGATATTATCAATATTATATATAATTTTTGGTTAATTAGTTATTATTTTGATATGAGACAAGTTGTCAACTAAAATCAAGTTTATCGTACCAAACATTTTATACTTTTGAAATAATTGAAAAGTAATAACAAATATGAATATTTTGTTGTATCTTTGTTTCTTACATTTTTAAAATTAAACGAGTCTGACACTTGAACACGTATTTGATCTGGATATTCGTATCGAGTCTTTGTAACAAAGCCGTTGTTCAAAATGTCTTAGGCTTGCTTTTCTTGGTGTAGCTTGAAGTTGCCAGTGTAGTTCCGCATGTTAGATCCTGAAACAGATAATCTTTGCCCTGAGCTTGAGACCTGTATTTAAAATACACTGACGACAATCATTACATATAGACAAAATGTTCTTTACTGAGATGCTTCCCATTCCAAGTAATTCCCTCCAGTTCCCAATTTCCTTGGCTTCATGATATCTTAGTTTAATCTCTTCACATTGGCAAAAGGCTTTAGATTCTGTCTATGTTTCAAGAAAAGGGTAGTCGGTGTATCCAACCACAGGGTCGGGTGTATAAAAAGTGTTTCTGTCATGCTTGTTGAGGACAGTATCAAGTTGAAATCTCCTTGGCAAATCTGGGTTAGCTAAAAACGGGCGACCGAACGCAACAAGATCCGCAACCCCGTTGCTAATAGCTTCATTCCCATCATCTCTGTTGTATCCGCCAGCGACAATAAAAGTCCGTCTGAAAGCCTTTCTCATCGGCATTAGACTGTTTGTCGTCTCTAGTTTCTCAAATTGCGTGACCATTCTCGGCTCGATTACATGACAATACAGGATGCTGAATTTGTTCAACGACTCTGCCATGTGAAGGCCGAGTGCGTCGGGGTCTGAATCTCCCGAATCATTATAGTTAGCAAAAGGAGATAGTCTGATTCCAACTTTATCAGCTCCAATCTCGTTTGCAACTGCTTCAATGACTTGTAGTGGGAAACGACAACGATTCTCTAGGCTCCCTCCATATTCGTCTGCTCTATCGTTCACTTCGTCTTTCATGAATTGGTCAAGCAGGTATCCGTTTGCTCCGTGAATCTCAACTCCATCAAATCCTGTCACGGAAAAACTTGCACTTCAGGTGACGTGACAAATTATCATACTGATTTGAATTGCCAGTTTAGACTTGCCTGCTTCCATTGCATTCCTTGCTGCAATTCTGAAGTCATCGACGACTTGAGAGATTTCTTTGACGGACAAGCGTCGTGGAGGTGAGAAACTTGCACCTCCGGAACCATCAATATGAAACTCGATCTTAAGTGGCTTGTCAGTTGAGGAGATCGGAGGCTGACCATTTGGCTGATAACCTATAAAAATGGTCTAGATATCGAATTATCTTGGAAGAAACTCAGTACGATGTTAAGAATCTTCGGCTATGTGATGCATATATATATATATATATATATATATATATATATATATATATATATATATATATATATATATATATACACTAAAAAGAGGAGAAGTTTGCTTACCGAAGTTTGAAACTCTCCCCGCATGCCAAAGTTGGCAGAAGAAGACACCTCCTTTCTCATGGACAGCATCCACAATTGGTCTCCAAGCTTGAGTCTGCTCACTTGTCCAAATGCCAGGCGTATTTGGGTAGCTTCAGACAAGAAGTAAAAATTGACTTGCAGACCAGGTTGTTCCTCCGTCCAACGAAATGGAGCTAGGTTTTCTTGATATTTAAGCTTAGGTTAATTGACTAAATATATCCCAACATATGATACTTTTGCATATCAACACGCCAGCCTCCCAAAATAGCATTTTTGTAGTATCAATCTATGGCATGATTTTGGGAGTAGCCGCTCGTTAATTTTCCAGTTGAGTAGGAGGGGAATCTTGGTCAGGGCAATTCCCGGGTAGAAAAATGCAACAAAACCAAAATGTTAGGAAATAATTTTGCAACAGACACATGTATACCTAAAACAAGTGGAAAGAACGAGAACCACGGCCCCCTTTCTCGGCCACACACACACGTGAACACACCCATCACCCACCATGTTTCTCGGCCACACACACACACGCTATTGATCCCCTCCCACCCCACACTCACCACCACATCCAACTTGTAGATACCCACCCACCCAACACGTCCTTCGTCCCCTTGCTCGGTCAAACACACATCGTCAATCCCATTAACCCACCCCAACCACCCCCCAATGCACCACCACACCCACCTTGCACCCGCAAGCACACACATTCATCACCCACCACGTTCCCCGGCCACCAATTCCTTCCCCGAGGGCCGGCCCAAGTTGTGATTTGGCCACTCGACCCTCCAAAACACATAACTTGCAACTTGACCAATTTACCCTCACTAATTTTGGGTATAATTATGCAAACTCTAGATTTTTTTAAATAAGTTGGACTCTTAGGTTTTTTCAGTTAGTTGCACGGGAAGTAAATCTTGCAAGACGTGCAATAAATTGATGTACAAAAATACTATTTAGGTAGGTCAGCGTGTTGATCTGCAAAGGTACCAAATGTTAGGGTATATTTAGTCGATTAACTCTATAACCTGCGGAATAAATATGAGACTAACCCTTGAGCGGTATCGGAAACGCCAGACGCTTCTCCAATCAGAAACCCACCCTTAGTTGTTCTTTGCGAGTAATACAAAATGGCATGCGGTTGTGCAGTAAAATTGTACGATCTCAGCCTTGACAACGGTGCCAAGACAATCCTGCAGCGAATACAATCAAAAGACCTCTAATCAAGCCCCAATCTAACAAATCAACTTTCAAAGCCCTTTTGACTTTCAACTGACTTCTCAGGGAAGAAATCAGATTTATAAAACAGTAAGTGTAAGACTAATATCGTTGTACCGGCCATCCCTAGTCCTGATTATTGAAGAACAGTGAAAGCAAAAGGGAGATTCTGAGTAACTTAAAGCCACCTGTGAGAAAGGTTAAACTTGCCCATCTTGTATGGACTTAGGAGGGGATTGATGGCTTTCTTCATGTCTTCCCTGCTTTCTTCTTCCATATTCTCCTTTCCTGCTTTCATCTACTTGGCTCTCAGCTTCTCAAAGCTAATCGTCGGTCGTCGCCACATAAAATTAGCAAAAGTTTTGGTGATAGACCATTACTAGGTGGAAGTTGATCAACTGCGTTATTCTCATAATATATATTTTAATATTTTTTTTAAAAAAAAACGTCCACTCCCCATGGCATGGTCTAAGTCAGCTTTTGCATTGGAAAAAGAAATTAAAAATTAGGAAAGAAGAAATAATTAAAAATTAGGAAAGAAATTAAACTCATTTAAGTCAGGATCTAGGTTTAGGTTTATCTTGGGTTGATTTTGGGTTTAATAGGGTTGAGTCAATTTTAAGTTTTCGTGCTTTTGTGTGAAAACTCAAGTGACCCAACCCAACTCAGTCCAGCCTAACTAACTCGACCCACGAACAGTCCTATTTATCAACATGTGTCGCTAAAAGTCATTTGGACGAAGCAAAATCAGCACGGGCTTCATTTTGCTACTTGGGTTATAGCCCATTGCGAGGTGAGGTTGCCATGACAGGCCAGGGAGGCCCAACGCTTTTCTTGGTATCTAGAAGAACGGCACTTAACCCGTAATTAGTCCGTATGGGCTCAGCCCATTTGAGTGGGCTCGGTCCCCTATAAACGGCTCATAAATTACACTGAAATGTTTTCTCCTGGTTTAACCCTCAAATATGCAATGCTTAAACCCTGAAATCATATGCACTGGTTTCGGGAATATAATTATGGTGCAGTCGCAGAAATCGGTGAAGACGACGGAATGCGGCCGCCAACAAACTAGCGCTCAGGTATTATGATCTCATAATCCCACCAGAAGTCTGATAGTAGCACAATAATCTTAACTCCAAATAAGTCCGAGTCTTATAGCTCCATCTAAGCATTATAAGTAAAATTAATAGAAAATATATCTTCTACTCTCCCGTTTCCAGCTATTTCACCACTTTGGCTCTCAGCCTTTCAATGAGTTTTATTTAAATTTGAAAAATACTAACAAAGTTTGTGATGAGTGACGTATTATGAAAATGCCGCTGAGACCTCGACTGCTTTGTAACGTATTGACGTATATTGGTTCAAAGTTAGCTACTTTTGACTATTAACTTGTCATTATGCGCTTGAATTATGAATTTACGATCTCATACGTTGAGATGAACAAAAGAAAAGGAGCATCTCAACCACTAAGCAAGTCAAGGTCTTTTTTTCCGACTTCTCTAATTAGCAACTTGGTCATCACTTATCTCAACCGTTTGATCAAGCCGGTTCTAGAGTTTTTGACTGGTAAACTTGGAATCATGTGTACCATTTCCAGGATGTTGCCTTGATGTATATATAAAAGGCATTCTTGTCTTTTGTGTAAATAAATATCGTTTAATTTTAATTTATTGATTACAATAATTTAAGATGTTAGTATCAAAGGTTTGATGCGATAGAAAAAAAGTTTAAATAACATAATAAGTTGAATTGTAATATATTTAGTTTTGATTAGTCAAGATCATTGTCCTGGGTGTCCAACATTTCCTTGTATTCTACGTCCTTACTTGTTGCTAGTTGCTAGACTGAAAACACGTCTCTAACAACTTTAAGTTTATAAGTGGATAGAGTTTTAGTACTAACGTAAAAGTTTAGAAAAATGAAGGTAATAAGCTCAACTTTTATTCAAGTGGACCATCCTTTTGACAGAACTACTCTTATTTTTTATTATTAATTAATTCTCTCCCTCTCTCTCTCTCTCTCTCTCTCTCTCTCTCTCATTAATTCACACACATAACCAACCTACCCATCTCTCTCTTCTCTTCTTTAATTCACACAAACAACCAACTCCCCCTAGAAGTTTGTGCTTAGTCAATAACTTAGAAGTTTATTGACTGGTCAAATATTCAACGTTACGGAAAAGGCAGGTTCAAAGTGCTGACTTGGAATCAGATAAAATAATTGGCTCAAATCAAAGTTGTTTAGAATAAAGTAGTCCAAATAAAATTATTTGGTCTAGCCCAAGTGCGGTATTACTACCATGAAACTCAAATGAGTCAACTTTTACTTAAGGAATTTTTTTTTAAAATAAATGAAAATAAGGATCCATTTAATCAAGGAATCCTGATTGAATTAAAGGGGGACAAAATCTCTTTAATTACAAAGTCAAAGCTCAAATCATGGATTTTTCGAAAATGAGCCTACCACCATACCTATAAATAAAGAACTTGAGGTAGAGAAGAGGGGAACACACAGGGTCTCAGAGATCAAAGCCTAAGCTCTGCCGAAACGCTGTCGTCTCCAAGGTCGTGCTTCACTTGAAGAACAATATGCACTAACGCAGTGTCGTTCTTCAATCGAGCACTTCCAAGTCACGAAGATCGATTTCTCTTTCATCTCAAATCGAAGAGGAATTCGCCTTCAACATCAGTAATTCTACAAGTCAAGGATCGCATACTTGTTCGAGATAAAGCTTCGAAATCCTCGAGCAAGATCTCGAACAAGTGCCGCTTCGACGATCTTTCAACAGTGAAGATTGAAGAAACCAAAATTCACGTTTCAAGATCAAGCTATTTCAGCCCTTGGATTATGACCAAACCGGAGATCGAATCAGAGGATTTACATTTATTTTGTAAAAATCACAAAATGATGTAACGTATAATTTAAATTTGATAAATTAAATTTTGTGCAATTATTTCTTGTCTTGCAGTTTAGACACAAAATTTGTGTGTACACATGGCTTGACAACGCAACATTGGCAAAGATCGGGGCAGTGATGGCGGCGGTAGTGCTAGCGATTGTCACAGTCATGCGCATCTTGATGGGAAGGTTGTGGTTACGCTGCCAATTCTAGCTTTTGCCTCGATGGCACGGTTCGACCACGCCATTGCTCGGTTGTGACAGTGCCCATTGTCATGATGGCGCAAATCTGGAGGAAGGGTGGTGGGTGATAGTGTAATGGAGATGATGTATATCATGTATTACGTTTGTGACGTCGGCGGTGGGTTTGTAACTGTGGTGTTGATTTTATGACAGCAGCGGTGACACCAATAGATAGCGGCGGTATTAGGCAATGATAATATTGGTGGTCTGGTGGTTTTGGTAGATGATGGTGGTAATAGGGATAATGGGTAATAGGTATTGTGTTTGTGACAACGGTATTGGTTTTGTGACAGCAATGCTGACACACGATGGTCGACTACACTGTTAGGCGACAACAGTGATCTGATGGTTTTGGTGGATGATGGTAATAATTTGGGTGATGGGTAACAAGTATAATTTGGGGGGGGGGGGGGGGGGAGTTTTTTCTTGTTTTGATTAAATTAAGGAAGACAAAAAATTGAACGGCTGTGATAGTGGCACGTATTTTAAAGATATATATATATATATATATATATATATTTTAATAATGACAGTATTACATTACCTCTCGAACTTTTTAACGGTATCTATAATCCATCAGTTGATGTACTGATTTGGTACATTTTTTCAAAATTAAATACTTTCTTTATGCACTTTTAAAGTTGAGTATTAAAAATGTACAGAATAATGTAAACATAAGGCTACAGTTTTGGGATTTGCCCTATAAATAAACTTAACAAGAAAAAATTATCTTTTGCTATGGTATTTCCAGCTATTTCACCACTTTCGATCCCTACCTATCATCTTTAAATGAGTTTTCTCTGAATTGGAAAGACGATAAAAAATTTCGTCATGAACGACAAATTATAAAAATGTCGCTGGACCGCGACTGCCTCGTTACGTATTCACATATTTTGGTTTAAACCTAGCTGTTCTGAACGAAAGGAAAAGAGCATCTCAACCACTAAAGCAAGTCAAGGTCATTTTGCCTTTTCAAATTAGCACCTCAGTCAACACTTATCTCAACCGTTCAATCAAGCTGGTTCTAGAGTTTTGACCGATGAAATTGGTCATGTGAACCATTTCCAAGATGCTGCCTTGATGTAGATATACAAATTGATTTTGACACTCTTGTCTTTTTTTTAAATAAATATCATTTACTCTTAACTTATTGGTTACAATCGTCTAAGACATCAGCCTAAGAGATTTGATGCTATGCAAGAGAAGACTAAAAAAACATAATAAGTTAAATTATAATATATTGGATCCTGAATAATCGGGACCTGTCCAATATTTTTTAGTATTCTGCATCCTTACTAGTTGCTACACTAAAAACACGTACCTAACAATTTACGTTCATAGGTAAGTTGAGCTTTAATATTAAAGTAAAGTTTAAAGAAATTAAGATCCTAAGCTCAGCTTTTATGAAGATTACATTTTGTATTAACTAAAAGACAAAATTTAAACTCTTATATCAGCCATGAAAAGATGTACCTGGTGTGTGAACCGGACGAGAAACTAGCAAACCAGGTATTAAAAATAAATAAATTTACTATATCATTCAAGTTGCTAAAAAAGTATTAACAAACACCGATCACTTTTGGAGCTAAAGAATTGATAACAAATTTACAAGTGTTTGTTGCCATATCACAATTAGGTTAATTCCGGAGTCTCAAAGTGTTTAATATTAGAAGTTATTTATCTCTACTTGTGTATCTTACTGTTAACAGATATCTAAATTGTTCGAACCTTTATATTAAGTTAGCAAAACATAAATATACTGTATAATTTAAATTTTGTTTCGATTCTCTAAAATCGTATTATATTACCGAATAATTTCATATCAATCTTCGTCGCTGCTTCTTTCACATTAGTTCTTCTAAACATTGTCGATAGTTAAAAAATTAATGATTCACATGCAATATTTGTTCGTCAAAGCTGGCCAAGTAGACGTGATGATGCGCAGAAAATAAAATGAGGCGGAGACTTCAGCAAAGACTTCAGTCCCACTGTGTGAACTCTGGAGAAAAAGAAGTGGGTCAAGGTTGAGCTCCTAAAAATCACCCTCCACCATCAAGAAGCTCTGTATGGTTGTATAAGGAGAAAAGAGAGGCACCCAGCAACTCACAAACAGCTTTGGTAAGTTCCCCCATTATTTATGTCTTCACTCTTTCATAAGCAATCTGTTACAAGTTTACCATATTTTCATTCTCTTCCTAGTCTATTTGCATCATCGTCTTTAGTCTAGTTCTAAACAACGATCAAAATCCTACGTTTAGTATTGTAAATGTTTGTAAGACAGTAAGAGGGCTTGATGAGCTTCCTGGATTTTCCAACGCCATTACCAGAAAAGGAATCAAAAGGTGGAAACCAAAGATTTAGTGGTTTGTTTTCTTGGAAATTGCATGGTATCGTGTTATCTAGATCAGGGACTTAGTTAGGGCACTGAATTCTGGTGTTGAAATGCACCTTACCTTGTTAAAATACTACTGAATTCTTGGAATTGGACATTAGAGTACTAATTATGTAAAATGAGTACTTTTCTTTTTTTTGGCCTCATTATAATCCTTTTCGGTGGTGTTGGGAGGCAAAGGATTCCTTTTGGCCTTTTAGCTAAGGAAGCCACGAATCAGTCGAATTAAGCACTTAGTGATAGTTTCACCAAAATAATGATGGTATTGGACTGGGAAATTCCTATTTCCTATGGTTGTACGGAATAAGTTTAGCATTAGTAAAGCTAAAATTAATTCGTGGGTCGTCTGAGAGAAAAAAAAAAAAAGAAGAAAAATCAGAATGGCCAAATGGGAAGTTTCTACAGTTGGTGTTTTGTTAAATTTGGCCTCCAATAGCGTAGTCATTGCCTTTTCTAACTATTATATTTTGCATATTTATGCGCCGCAATGGTGGGAACCGCTGCCGTAGTTGGGGATCTTATATTCTGTTACTAGGTTCTGGTGGATTATATTTAGAGACGCCTGTCCACAACGTATATGTAATGCTTTTTGTTATAAAAAAAAAAGTTTGACATAAGGAAAGTTTTTTGGTTAATTGGTGATGTATCAATTGTAGAAAAGGGAAAAGTGATTATTATTGATTTTTGAGTTCAGTTGATGGAATATGTTCCCCTCTGCCTGATCCTTTTTATGGTTTATTTGTGAGATAGCTGTAGCTTTCTTTAAGTGTCAATACCATGCATTATCAGGTTGTTATTTTTCTCATCCAGTTCTATAGTCGTGATTGTATGCTGTTTTGTTTCAGCAGGTGCACATAGCTAGTTTGCATTATAATGGCGATCGAGGCCGTGGTTTCCGTGGTAATTGAGAAACTGACGCATTTGCTTAAAGAGGAACCTGTAACTCCTAACAAACTGATTGTAGCTCAACTGGAGGAGATCAGGAAAAAGCTTGAAAAGATGAGAGGCTTTCTAATCTACGCCGAGGACAAGAAAGAACCCAACAAAGCGGCGACTGAGTGGGCACAAAAGTATCTGCTTGTTCTGTACGATGTGGAGGATGAAATCGAAAAATTCGCCCTCCGTGTTGCACGCCAGAGGAAGAGGCTGGGTTTTCTGATGAACCATGCTCTCTTTTTCAACAACTTGAATGCTTGCCGCAAGCTTCGCAGGAAGATGAAGCGAATTAGAACCAAAATTGGGACACTCAATGATGAGAAGCCTGATCAGGTTCAGGATGCTAGTGTAAGATCCATTGTCTCTCTAACTAGCAACGCAGATGAACCGTCACAGGAATATCAACGGAGCATTTCTGTCAATGGTGTCGATTTTATTGAAGATCAAGAACAGGAAAAGGAAACAACGTCAGACACCGCTTTTAGTGGTCCTGCATTTGATCGATTTCCCCTTGAAATGAATGCAATGCACATCCACACGTTCTCGGTTCCCACACTCCAGACCATGACCAATGGGACTGCACGAGGTGCAGCGCCCAACTTTCGATCTCGGACCACATCATCATGCTTTGGAGAACGTCTATTGCAACCGAAACTGATGTACAGCTATTCTTATGACGAAGAATTGGGCATATTTGGTTTTGGAGAAGATGTGCATACCTTGGTAAATCGGCTGCATGCACAAGGCAATCACACAGTCCCAATTGTTGGTGTCGAGGGCTCAGGCAAGACTACTCTTGCTCGGGCAATCTATGGAAAAAGAAATGTCAAGCAATTTTTTGAAAGCCGTGCTTGGATCTTTGTGTCGGAAGAGTATACCAAAAGAGACATCTGCCTAAGCTTGTTAAAGCAGTTGGGGTGTTTGAAGGACCAAGATGCTTTGATGTCTGATGAGGTGCTGAAAAATAGACTTTCAGAGCACTTGAACAAGAAGAGGTCCCTCGTTGTCTTGGACGATGTTCGGACATGCAATGTCTTGGAAGAACTGAGTAAAGCCTTTGCAGATACAAGGAATGGAAGTAAGATTATTTTCACGACTCGTGACGAAGGCATAGTTAAGTATGCCAATCCTCATGTCTTGGACCCACTAAGTACTGATGACAGCTGGGACATGTTCTTGAAAAAGGCGAATTGGGAAGAAACTAGTCCTTTATCAAACGCGGATGACTTAAAAGTGGAGATTCTGAAAGTATGTAATGGGATACCCTTAAATATTGTCCTGCTTGGCGGATTATTATCAACCAAGGACGTGAACAGCTATAGGGTATGGTTCCAGATTCTATCTCGCCAAGCCAATTGGCGGACTTTGGACATCTTGTTATTGTGTTATAT
The DNA here is from genome assembly GCA_033070095.1 of Escallonia herrerae. Lineage (NCBI taxonomy): Eukaryota > Viridiplantae > Streptophyta > Magnoliopsida > Escalloniales > Escalloniaceae > Escallonia > Escallonia herrerae. Next base: position 132,539 of record JAVXUP010002027.1, read on the forward strand.
TGATCTGCCCGTCCACCAGAAGCTCTGCCTGCTATATTTAGTGCTTTTTCCCAAAGAATTTGACATCTCGGTAAGGAGGTTGCTTCGGTTGTTACTTGCAGAGGGTTTTGTGAAACGATCTGATTCACCCCTAAAGTTCCCGGAGGATGTGGTAGAGGAATATTTTCTAGATCTGGTCAACCGTAACTTGATTCAGTTATCTAAAAATAGGTCCGATGGCAGCCCCAAGAAATGCCGTTTACTAGGTGTCTTACATGATTACTTATTGCCCAAAGCCCAGCATATCAGCCTTTTCCATCTCCACCGCAGTGGAGATGCAGCTGATAAAGGTCCATTTGGTGTTCGAAGGATGATCGAGTATGGAGACATCAGGAGTTTCCAATGCGATCCCTCCGAACTTTGCCATTTGAGATCCTACTTATCATTTAACTTCCCAAAGAAAGACACACCAGCAAAGGAAGTAGGCAAATTCTTGAGCAATATTATTGCTAATGGCTTTGGGTTACTGAGGGTGCTTGATCTCGAGCGGGTGCACAAACCGAGTTTACCTGACAACCTTGGTGCTTTGTATCAGTTAAGGTACTTGGGGTTGAGGTGGACCTTTCTGGATACCCTCCCGCCGTCAGTTGGTGACCTGCCCTACCTCGAAACGCTGGATGTGAAACACACGTATATTACCAGCCTACCCAGTTCCATTTGGAAATTAAAACACCTCCGGCATCTCAATCTCAATTATGGGACCCGTGTTGATGTACCTATGCAATGGCGTGGTCCGCTGACCCTTCTAACACTCTGGGGATTGTTTGTTGACCACAAATGCCCGGTGAAGGATGGTTTGAGCAGGTTTCATTATCTTAGAGAATTAAGTCTTACGTTCCACCTAACCTCCAGCCACGCAGCAGCAGCCTTGGTCGACTGGATTGCAAACTTAACTGCTCTTCAGTCTCTGAGATTGCGTTCGAAAGATGAGGCAGGACGTCCTTCTCAAATCAACTTGAAGTCATTTTCATCATTGGAGAAACTTTCCCACTTAAATTTACTGGGGAATTTACAAAAGCTACCTGATCTTCATGAGTTTCCCCCAAATATCAAGGTTCTCACATTGTCAGTCTCGATGCTAGAATATGACCCAATGCCAACATTGGGTCAGCTGCATAGCTTGACCGTGCTCCGGCTGTTGGCCAATTCATACGGGGGGAAAGAACTGCTTTGTCGCGGATTCCTGAAGCTTCGGGTCCTGAAACTCTGGATGCTGAAGAAGTTGGAGGACTGGAATGTGGAGCAAGGGGCAATGCCAAACCTCAAAGAACTCAATATTCGATGTTGTGATAGGTTGAAGAGCATCCCACACAGGCTATTACGAACCTTGGATGAATTGATTTTGACGAACATGCCGGAGGTAATCACAGCTGATGTTCAAAAGGAAAAGTCCAAGCATACATCCCTCACGCTCAACAAATGGGATTTTACTCCTGTGCCGGTGGGTTCTTATTTCATTTACCATGTGCTTGACTGTTTCGTTCCACTGTTACTGTAGCAGCAACAATTAGAACAACATATATCCTTCTTCCCGGGTCTTATATCTAACCTTGCATCTGTTGTTAATTAAGATCTGAGCTCTGATGTTTTATATTTTTGGGTAGCAGTGGGAGCAAGATGCCACTACCCAGATAGAGACAGGGAGGCAATGATCGGGACCTTTGCATATGGCGAGCAACGTGAAAATCTGGTTAGTAAGCCGCTTCAAGCAAAGAGCGTTGACATTGGTGGGTCATTTGCCACCATCAAGGAGACCACACTCTATTTGATCACCCTGTGCTTTGTCCTTTGTACTTTTTTACTAGCCACAGACACGGAGAAAAATAAACTTCATTTTGTCAATTGGTTGTGAATTGTTGGTCAGCTGGAATTTCTGGGTCCGTTTTGTGCTGATAAATCATCTTTACGTGTTGGTGCTTGTAATCTGTTTAGTAGTACTCTGTTTGAGTTGGCAAGATGACTTTGTAATAGCATTTGCTACTGTAAAGCTGTTCGGAGTATTTTAACAAAAAATTCTCTTTGTTTTCAAGATTGGTTTTGAAAAAGTATTGAAGTTTTGAGTAAAATTATAAAGTACTTTAATCCTACATTGCTTGAAAATGGGAAGAGAAAATTTTCTTACATAAACTTTTGAAAAGTTTTTGTCCCACATTGGCTATTGTAAAGAACTTTAAGGAGTATATAAATTGATACTCCTTGACCTTTAAGTAAGATGCGCTTGAGTTTAAGACTCGCACGCGCAAGGGGGAAGGACAAGTGGGGGAGATACGAGTTTACGGATGCGCTCTATGGCAACATTCCGGCCTCTCTATTCATACTGCAAAATATAGCTGTTGGGCAACAGTCACATTTTCTTTTATTACACAACAGTCATATTTTTTATTGCAGCACTTTATTTCTGAAATAAATTTTGAATTTATTTTTTGTAACAGATTTTCAACAGCTATTTTTCTTCACCTATAAAAGGAGATCTCTTCCTCACTTTTCAATACACAACTCTAAAACTCTCTTTTCTGATTGCTAAACACTTAGACTTGTGGGCATTTTGGTAAGGTATCGAGTAAAGCTTCTGCTTCATTCGTTTGTGCAGAATTACAAGTGAAGCAACAGTGAAAGCTGGGCTGTTGTATCCCGGAGGCGACGCGTCAATAACCTTGCTGCACCGGTGATAATTCTCCGAAGGGGCACGAATCATCTTAAGAGAGCGACTTAATCCGCGTCTCAGCCAGCTATTTTATATTATATTTTTGGAGTTGTTCTTGTCTATTTCTTGCAACAATTCCAACAATTTAAGACGATTCCTCGATGGCGGATTCCACCATGACTTCTGCTGCTCCTGCTGCCAACTCGAATGACTTGAATAAGCCATTCCGTTTTGGTGGTCAAAACTTCAAAAGGTGGGCTAGCAAGGTATTGTTCTATCTTAAGTTGATGAAGGTAGTGTGGATTTTAATTGCCAAAAATCCAAAGAAGGTAGATACAAAAAATATGAGTGAGGAGGAGTTGGCGGAGCATGAAAAGTATGCAACGAAGTGGGAAAACGATGAAGAAGATTGTCGTAATTATTTGCTCAATTGTCTTTCGAATGAGCTTTATGATTATTATTTTCATACTTACAATTCTGCCAAGAGAATGTGGAAAGCGTTGCAGCAAAAATACGACACCGAAGAAGCCGGAAAAAAGAAGTACACATGCAACCGTTTTTTCAACTACAAGATGTCGGAGAACGTGTCGGTTGTAGCTCAGACGCACGATCTTCAGATGATTGTACACGAAATCATCTCCGAAGGAATCAAAGTAGACGAACAAATGCAAGTGGCTGCCATCATAGACAAGTTGCAGAATTCATGGAAAGAGTTCCAAAAAGGGCTACGTCACAAGCAATCGGAACTGTCGATTGTCAACCTCATGGCGCGGCTTCAAATTGAGGAGGAAGCTAGAAAGCAAGACAAGAAGAACGAAGCTCTTGCCAACAACACACATGCCAACCATGCCAATAGCCACCAAGGTAACGGTAATGCCAATGGTAATGGTGCTAAGGTAAACTTCCTAACGTGAAGTGATAGCGCTCCTAAGGGTCAAAATAACTTTCAAAGGCAAAATAATTTTCTGAATGCTAGAGGCAAGCATATGAAAAACAAAGGTTTTAAAAATCAACATTCTTCCTTTGCCTCGAAGAAGTGGAATCAAGGCCAATCTTCCAACCGTGGAAATAGCAACAAGAAAAATAAAATTTTAAATAACAATTCTAGCAACAATAATTTTGCAAATGAAGGTTTTGCAAATGGTGCATGTTTTATTTGTGGAAAACAAGGGCACCATGCTAGAAATTGTCGTTATAGGAAATTCGGTTCAACGCCACAAGCTAATGTTACCAAAGAACCACTTGTTGCTATGATTTCGGAAATAAATTTGGTTTGAAGTGAAGAAGGATGGTGGGCCGACTCCGGAGCTTCAAGACATGTTTGTCATGATAAAAATTGGTTTCAAAACTATGTTCCGGTAGAAAAAGACAAGAAGATTTTGCTTGGTGATTCTCATTCCACAAAAGTCTTAGGCATGGGAGATGTTGTTCTGAAGTTTACCTTGAGCAGAATTTTGACCCTTAAGGATGTGCTACACACTCCGGATATTAGGAAGACTTGGTGTCCGGTTATCTCCTCAACAAGGTAGGATTCAAGCAGACTTTCCAGTCCGATCAATTTATTTTGTCAAAGAACGGTATGTTTGTTGGTAAAGGCTATGCATGTGATGGTATGTTTAAACTCAATGTTGAAATGAATAAGACTTCTACTTTCGTTTATATTGTGTCTTGTGTGAATACTTGGCATGCTCGTCTTTGTCACATAAATGGCAAATACCTTAAAGATATGAGTCATGTAGGACTTTTGCCTAAGTTGCATAATGAACTTGAGAAATATGAATTTTGTAGCATGACCAAAATCACTAAACAACCTCACCACAAAGTCGAAAGAAATTCTAAATTATTAGAGTTAGTTCATTCAGATATATGTGAATTTGAAGGCATTTTGACACGTGGTGGAAAAATGTATTTTATCACTTTTATTGATGATTTTTCTAGATATTGTTATGTTTATCTCATGAAAAATAAAAGTGATGCTTTTGAAATGCTTACTGTGTTTATCAAGGAAGTAGAAAATCGTTTTGATAGGAAGATAAAAAGATTGATAAGTGATAGAGGCATGGCATATGACTCCTTAGGCCTTATCACATATATCCAATCTTTAGGGATAGTTCATGAAACTACCCCTCCTTATTTGCCAGCCTCTAATGGCGTGGCTGAAAGGAAAAATAGAACCATGATCAATTTAACTAATGCCATGCTTGCTAGCTCTGGTGCGCCTAAGAATCTTTGGGGCGAAACTCTCTTGACTGCAAACTATGCCCTTAATAGAACACCTAGAAAGAAAATCCTTAAAACTCCTTATGAGTTGTAGAGAAATAGAAAACCAAATTTAGAACACCTTAGAGTTTAGGGTTGCTTAGCCTTTGTGAGGATTTCTGACCCTAAAATTCCCAAATTGGGAATTAGAGCATCACGTTGCGTTTTTGTGGGTTATGCTCTAAATAGTAAAGCTTATAGGTGTCTTGATCTTAAGAACAATGTTGTGATTGAATCTATGGATGTGATATTTCATGAAGATAAGTTTCCTTATAAATCCAAAGATAGTGGGGGTGAAGAAACTGAAACCATAGAATCATCCCAACCTAGTCAAGAGGCAAGTTCCTCACAAACTCTTAGCGTAAGAAACGAAGAACATAGAAGGAGCAAACATGCAAGGGTAGAGAAAGACTTTGGCCCTGACTACCTTGTATATAATGTTGAGGGAAGTCCTATTACCCTAGAAGAAGCTTTATCTTCACCAGACTCTGACCTTTGGAAAGAAGCTATAAATGATGAAATAGAGTCTCTAATGGCTAATAGAACATGGAAGTTAGTTGACTTACCTCCGGGTTGTAAATCCATAGGTTGTAAATGGATTCTAAGGAAGAAGCTTAAACCTGATGGTACAGTTGACAAGTTTAAAGCAAGGTTGGTTGCAAAGGGGTTTAAACAACGAGAGGATATTGACTTTTTTTTATACTTTCTCACCAGTCACTAGAATAACATCCATTAGGCTTTTAATTGCTATAGCAGCGATCCATAACTTAGAGATTCACCAAATGGATGTTAAAACAGCCTTCTTAAATGGAGAATTGGAAGAAGAGATTTATATGGACCAACCAGAAGGTTACATACAACCAGGGCATAAGAGCAAGGTGTGCAAGTTAACTAAATCCCTATATGGGTTGAAACAGGCTCCCAAGCAATGGCATGATAAATTCGATCAATGTGTTCTAGCTAGTGGTTTTAAAGCAAATGAAAGTGACAAATGCATCTACTATAAATCTGAAAATAGTGAGCATGTTATCATTTGCTTGTATGTGGATGATCTTTTAATTTTCGGCACTAGCATGAAAATTATTGAATTCACCAAATCTTTGTTAAAAAAGAATTTTAAAATGAAAGATTTGGGTGAAGCTGATGTGATTCTAGGTATGAAAATTACTAGAACTCGTGATGGCATATTTCTTGATCTAGCTCATTATGTTGAGAAAATTTTGAGGAAATACAAATATTTTGATTGCAAAACTGCATGCATTCCTTTTGATCCTCAAAATCATTTATATCCTACTAAGCTTGATGTTGATGTTATGAATCAAAAAGAATATGCAAGTATAATTGGCAATCTTAGATATGCTACTGATTGCACAAGGCCTGATATTGCATACGTTGTTGGTGTTCTTAGTAGATTTACAAGTAAACTTAGTCTTGAACATTAGAATGCCATGTATCGTGTTATGGGTTATCTTAAAAGAACTATTAACCATGGGTTGATGTATCAAAGGCAACCAGCTGTTCTTGAAGGTTTTAGTGATGCAAATTGGAATTCTCAATCTGGAGATTCCATGTCAACAACAGGCTATGTGTTTACATTAGGTGGTGGAGCTGTATGTTGGAGATCCAAGAAGCAACAGATAATTGCCAAATCCACCATGGAAGCGGAACTAATTGCCTTGGCTTCGGCAAGTGAAGAAGCAGGTTGGCTATGAGATCTATTGTTCGAGATGCCTATGTGGGAAAAACCAGTGCCACCTGTCTTGATTCACTGTGATAACACTGCAGCCATTGGCAGAGTGCAAAGTAAGTATTACAATGGAAAATCCAGATCAGTTAGAAGAAAACACAGTACTGTGAGATCGTACCTTAGCAAAGGTGCGATCAATATTGATTATGTGAGATCAGGCGATAATCTCGCTGATCCACTTACAAAAGCTCTAGCTAGAGAAAAGATCTGGTATACATCGAGGGGGATGGGACTTAAGCCCAAGAATGTATAACTCACCTATAAGGATACAACCTCCTAGGGACTGGAGATCCCAAGAACTAGGTAAGGAGACCAACGAATTATAGAGTGACTGGTGTTGTACATGTACTACTTTGTCTTATGACAATGTCCCTCCCTATGGTATAAGTACATGTTTCTCGTAACGATATTGGAGGTTGAGATTCATGGTAATCTCTTAATGAGTTCTATAGCCCATACGGGTGGGATGTAATAGTTACGAGAGCATCCTTGATAGACTCACCTATATGAGTGTGGAAGTGAGGCCACTTCCTATAAGAATTGGGCTAATTCTCTAGAGCACTCATGAAAACTGGGATAAAGCACGTGGCCATAACGTGCTGGCTTATGAAGCTTGGTATAGGATACCTTGAGTTTCATGTGTGTGACGTCTTCTACGTATCCTTAAGTAGCCATCGTTTCAAGGTTGAGTCCACTTTGGCTCTGATACGGGAAGACTGAAACACTAAGTGAAGGTTTCAAGGCAGAGCCACTTTCACAATGCATGAGACTCTCACCTTTTGCCCGCTGTCTAAGTTGTGAATTTTTTTATTAAAATAAGTGGGGGATTGTTAGAGTATTTTAACAAAAAATTCTCTTTGTTTTCAAGATTGGTTTTGAAAAAGCATTGAAGTTTTGAGTAAAATTATAAAGTACTTTAGTCCCACATTGCTTGAAAATGGAAAGAGAAAATTTTCTTACATAAACTTTTGAAAAGTTTTTGTCCCACATTGGCTATTGTAAAGAACTTTAAGGAGTATATAAAGTGACACTCCTTGGCCTTTAAGTAAGATGCGCTTGAGTTTAAGACTCGCACGCGCAAGGGGGAAGGACAAGTGGGGGAGATACTAGTTTCTAAATTTTACGGATGCTCTATGGCAGCATTCCAGTCTCTCCCCGAAGCTCATATGGGCCTATAGCATGTCTATTTATACTGCAAAATATAGCTGTTGGGCAATAGTCATATTCTTCATTACTTCCCAACAGTCATATTTTTTATTGCAGCACTTTATTTCTGAAATAAATTTCGAATTTATTTTTTGTAACAGATTTTCAACAGCTATTTTTCTTCACCTATAAAAGGAGACCTCTTCCTCACTTTTCAATACACAACTCTAAAACTCTCTTTTCTGATTGCTAAACACTTAGACTTGTGGGCATTTTGGTAAGCTATCAAGTGAAGCCCTTTTAGTACCCTAGAGATTTCAACAGACTTGCTATTATTGATGCATTTTTGGAGGGAGGAGGGAAGGGTGAGTCATACTTGGTTTCAGGGAGGCGGTGTGGATGAGGGCATGCTGCTGGCCGCTAAAAGGATGCAAAGTTCTCATCAATCTGTTGGTAGAAGCGCACGGGCGGGCGTGCATAGAGAGATTACAGAGGAATACCACCAGTGAGTAACAAACAGCGAAAAAGAACACCAAAACTGAGCATTGTTGGAATTGTTGCAAGAAACAGGCAAGAACAACTCCAAAAATATAATATAAAATAGCTGGCTGAGGCGCGGACTAGGTCGCTCTCTTAAGACGATTCGCGCCCCTTCGGAGAATTACCACCGGTGCAGCAAGGTTATTGACGCGTCGCCTCCGGGATACAACAGCCCAGCTTTCACTGTTGCTTCACTCGTAATTCTGCACAAACGAATAACAAAGCGAACGAGGGCCAGAATGATGGATTACATGTTGGAGTTTCTAACATGAGCAAATGGTTCACAACCATTAGAAAGTTTCCCTAGAGACTAAAAAGATTCTTTTTGTCCTCTCGATGAGTCTCAGGTAAAAACATTAGTCTTTGCTATGAAGATTAATAACGCACCAGGACCAGATGACTGTAATGCAGAGTTCTTTCAAAAGAACTGGGATTTGTTTGGATCAGATGTCATTAAAGCAGTATTATCCTTTCAACAAAGGCAAGTGCATTAAAATTTTTAATGATCCCTAAAAAACCTGTGCCAGATACTATAAAGGATTTTAGATGCGTTGCATACTGGAGTATGATCTATAAGTGTATAAAAAAATGTTATGCAAGCTGCCTTTGTAGAAGGGAGGAATATTGGTGACAACCGGCTTATGCAAAAATTGGTGAGAAATAAACACAAGCCTGGTGGAACACCAAGATGTGCCATAAAGATTGATATGCGAAAAGCATATGATATGACATTGTGGAGTGGAATTCCTTCAAATGGGAATGCAAGTTCTCCATTTCCCTAGCAAATATATTCATTGGATCATACATTGTGTAACAGTTGTAAAGTTCTCCATCAATCTAAATGGATATATGGATCGATTTTTTGGAAGCAAAACCATGAATCTAAATGGATGTACGGATGGATTTTTTGGAAGCAAAAGAGGATTGAGGCAGGGTGATCAGTTTCTCCATATTTATTTCTTCTAGTTTGGAAGCCTTCTCATGCCTACTGGGTGTGTATGTAATGAAACATGGCTTTACTTTTCGTCCAAGGTGAAACAACCTCAGGATCAGACATGTCTGTTTGCCGGAGATTTGTTTATATTGGTTGGGGCAAACACACAAATAATAGCTCTAACCAAGCTAGCTATCCAAGAATTTGACCAAATCTCTGGACCTAAGCCTAACACGGATAAAAGCTCTTTATTTATAGTAGGGCTTACTAAAAAAGCTAATCAAGGTTCAAGCTTTGAATCCTTTTAGGTAGATCCCTTGTGGCCTATCTAGGGGTTCCACTAATCACTGCGTAGCTAAAGGTCTCTGATTGCTAGATATTGATTGAAAGGATAACGAAAAGAACCAACAATTTGACTATAAAGCACTTATCCTATGCAGGAAGATTGCTGCTTGCAATCTCTGTGCTGTCTAGTATGCAGATCTACTGGTGTTTTATATTCTTGCTATCCAAGAAGATCATCAATGGCATTGAAGCAAAAATTAGGAGTTTCCTTTGGTATGGCAGTGACGTGAAGTGCTCTCGTGCTAAAGTATCTTGGATGGATGTGTGTATGCCGAAAAAGGAGAGCTTGGCATAAAAAAAACTTCATGAATGGAACAAGGTAGCCATGGTTCAATACATTTAGGACCTCACCGCCAAAAAAGATACCTCAGAATTAAATGGTTTCTCATCTATATTGTCAAGGACCAAAGCTTTTGGTTTTTCAAACCACCTGTTAACCAGTCTTGAACCTGACAAAGATTATACAGCTCAGGGGTAAAATACAACCACTGATTAGATATCAGATTGGGAATGGCAATAACACATGGTGTTGGCTAGACAATTGGCTACCTAATGGCTATATTGTAACTCAATATAGAATGAGGATTGTCTATGATGCTGAAAGTGAGAGAAGTTCTGGTGCAAGGTGCATAGAATATACCTACAAGATCACCAGAGTTAAGGATGCTAACCAGTCAATTATCAGAATATTCTAATAGTAATGGCAGTGAGGAACAAATTAAATGGTTGCCCCATCCCAGTGGCAAGTTCAGTACTAATTCAGCTTGGAATACTCTCAGAGTTCACTGTCCTGCTATGTCATGGTGGAAGATAATATGGTTCTCTGGGCGCATCCCAAAATGTGCCTTTGTATTATGAGTGTCGTACAAAAGGAAACTAAGGACTAAAGATAAACTCAATTCATGAAATATAGCAGACGATGATCGATGCAGCCCGTGTTCTCACTTCTCAACATTAGGAGACCATTGAGCATATCTTTATGGGGTGCAACCTGAGTAAAGGAATCTGGAATCAAGTTTTCAGCGAATTTCTCATCTCTCAGCATTGGAGCACATGGTCTCAATTCCTACAATATACTTGCAACAAGTTTAGGAAAAAAAGTTGTAGAGCTAGATCATGTAAATTAGCTTTGACTGTTACAATCTACAGTGTTTGGAAAGATAGAAATCAAAGGATATTCATTGGGAATCAGCAAGGGAGGCCTGAGATCATAACAAGAGTTCAGAAATAGGTACTCTATGGAGTATTGAACTGGTAAAAGGCAGTGACATCCACTACTAATAAGTAGTTATGCCACCAACTGGGAATTACCCCTAACAATGTTTCACACCTGAGATTCATGATAAAATCTTGATTTTTTTTTAAATTTTAGTTGTTAACTGATATGAATGTATGATGATTTTTGAGTTTTTCATTAATAATAAAATGACCTTTTTACCACAAAAAAAAAAAAAAAGAACTCAAACAGTGAAATAATGTGATAGATGTTTCACATTTTTCTGGCCAAACTTCATCTAATGTATGGAAAAAGCAAACAATAAACACTGTTCATGTATTTCCACTGATACCATCACATCATTGTTCCTTTCTCTCTCTCTTCGAACCAACACACCATGGCATCGACAATACCTTTGTGCCACCACGAAGAACCACACCCCTAAAGCAGTCACCATGGCCGCCACTGAACACCTCATATCCAATCTCCTCTGACCATATTTGTGACCACATATTGTAACACCCCCGAAAATCCGGAACTCTGCCGCCCCAAACTCCCTGGTCGTTAACCTACCGAATCACATCAAACTAGTCAAATCTATTCACTAACACATACTTCAAAACATTTAATCTGACACCATCTTAAGTTCTTCAAATACAAGCTTACAAGACTACTTAAACTTAAATTATTAAAACATAAGTTCTTTACAAACTCGAGTTCTTATGAAACAAGGTGAGAGTACTAACCCACGCAGGGGTCTCATTCAACGGAAGTGGCGGGCTCACCGGAAGCTCACACAAACTCTAACCCATTCCCGAATCTGCTACAGCTTATTGTCACATGCAGAAGGGAATCAAACAAAGGGTGAGCTTTTAAGAGCTCAGTAAGATCGTACAAGGACCAACCAAAGAATTACCAACGATTCTAAGAATCCACTGACAAAGATTTCCAGAACACTTCAAACGGTCAAAAACTCAATGATTTCCAAATGAATCGAAATTCATCAGAAATAACTATCAAAATAGACAAATACCATCACGATGGGTTCCAAAATGAATAAAAGATTATTTTCAAAGTCATTATTTCAAAATACAATGCTGATTTTTCAAAAGATTTCAAAACACGTACGGATCATCTGAATTAGTCCTTTCCAAAATACAATGATGACATGTCAAGGGATTTCAACCCAAGTACAAATCATGATAAATATGGCGCGAATAAAATTAAAAATCAACGTTAATGCCACTCAGGTAAAGTCAGAAATGTACACATGCATGATGTACCAAAATAATTACTAGTCCACTTGGGTGCTAGCCTGTTTTTCCTGCAGGATTCAAACCAGCCTTATTACGTCCTCCCACAAAACGGAAACCCAGGTCAACACGAAAAAATCAACAATATCAATGAGCTTTAACATAAGCTTAATCACCAAAATCAATTCGGATTCCAATAATAATAATTATTGCAAATAATTATTAAAAAATGATTTTCAGAAATTTTCAAATAATTATTAAAAAATGATTCGAAATTTTCAGAAAAAGCAAATAAACAACAAAAATGATTGCAAATAATTATCAAATTTAAGCACAATAATTCGGAAGAACGGATACAAATAATTGTCAAATTTGCTCAACATGCAATAACAGGCGAGCATCACAAAATTTCCAAATTATCGATTCAGGTTCAATATTGAAATTTTTTGGGCAATAATATGTTGATATCAATACATAATTCAGAGTTCGACATTAGTCATAAATATATCCAAGGAGTACTTAGGAGTACGAGTTATTAAAACGAGAGTTTGGACAGAAGTCCTTACCCAGGGTTCAGATAGAATCATTTACATGAATCTGTAGCTAAATTATCCTAACCGAAAAACCTTTAACTTTAACCTAAACGGAATGATCAAATCATCATAACATAGTCTACAGCACAATATTATAACTTAATACGGACTCACACATACTCATAAAATGAACATCCCTCACCGCGTACGTAAAATTACTAAAAAGCCCTTAAGTGTAAAATTACCAAAATGCCCCTCTCGGACTTCCCGTAAGTTGAATCATCCAAATAACCTTATTGTATGTCAATTTACACAAAAATACCTTTTAAATGTACAATTACCAAAATACCCCTCGAGGTGGTAAATGACCAAAATAACCCCCGTTACACTTAAATCAGTAAAATGACATTTTCGTAAGCAAAATCACTAAAATATACTTACCGTATATAAATTTACTCAAAAATACGCTTTATGGGTAAAATTATCAAAATACCCCTCGGGGTGGCAAATTACTAAAATGCCCCTGGGGGTTTCCGACACCGAAAAAATCCCAAAAACATCTTAAAAATTCTATTTCAAGCATTCTGATATCATTTATGACCTAAAAGAATTTTTCTCCTAAAATTTTGAACCGACGTCCGGACCGAGCGTTAAACGTTTTGTGAAAAATACTTATCGGCCTCAGAATGGCACGAATTTTTAGATAATGAATCATACCAGTAAAATAGGGTTTTCATAAAAGTTTCAGATTAAAATAACTTGTTTTACTACCAAAAACTTCTGAAAATTTCCAAAGCTTAGGTCTCATAAAAATATTGGGGTTACAGTTTTGCACTTTATCAAATTTTGACCCTAGTTATTTATAAAAATTCGGAGAAGACTACCCAAGTTATTCTCATGCTTTTAGCGACAATCTGCAGTCCAACCTTAATTAGCACTGCTGAACGTTACTGTTCATCATCCCTGTTCGGCAGCCAATTTCTGAGTTAAACCCACACACAAACCCCACTTCAGTGACACCCCTACACTATTCCCCACCTTAACACACAATAAAACACCTACCCTCACACTCATACACCTAAAATACACACATATACACCTACATATCCTTAGAACACACACACATATTCGCACAAGAACCCACACACATACCCACGCAGTAAACACACACTACCCACACCCAGTTCACGCACACCCCCACACACACACACACTAGTTCACACATCAATGAATCACAATCAATCCCCACCAAAAGTTTCCACTCACTAATCCCTAATTACAACAAAAATTTGGTGAGAAACTTACCCAAAAGAGTGGCTGAATTTTCTTTCCTCTATTTCCTTCGTTTCCTTTCCTTTCCTTCTTCTTTTTCTATTTCTCTTTTCTTCCCTTTCTCCCATACCCGAGACCCCCTATTTTCTCTTCTCTGTTTCTTTCTTTCTTTCTATGTTTTGGTCTGCTTTCTCTTTTCTTCTTTTTATTTTTTTTCCTTTTCTCTCTTCTTTTCTTTGCCAAAGTCCTCATCCAAATCAAATCCCGAAGTCATTATCCAAATCCAATAATTCATAGTTTATCTAACTTAGTCATGCAAACTGGTAGGTGGTGGCACGCCCTAAAAACATGGTTTTTAAATAAATTATATAAAGACACCCAAACTTTACTTAATTACAAAACAAACCCCATATTCTGTATAATTGCATTCACGTCTCAAAATTATTCTAATCATTCTCAATTTAATTAAACATCACTGAAAATATACACTAGCATTCATTTTATTATTTTTCATCACTAAAACCATAGCTTACAGTTATGCCTCCAAAGTTTTTTTTTTCAAAATTACGAAAATGGCCCCAAATTTTAAAAATTATATTTTTATCCCAAAATCTTTTTAAGCTCCTATTGTTAGACCCCTCATATTTAAATGCTTAAAAAAGAAAATTAAATTAGATAATATGGGGACATGATGAGTATTTTAGAATTATAATTATGTTAGGAATATAAGTATTTATATTTCTTTAGGTATCTGATGATTACAGTATATTCTTAGGGGTAGAAGAAACTTCAGAGCCTCCAGAGAATCCCTAGAAAGAAATCTTGGAGATTTTGATCATCACTTTGAGGTAAGTTTAGTTTTAATTTTGAGATTGAGATTTGTGGTAAAAATCGCATAAATTGTTGTGGCTGATAGAATTCTAATTGAAAGTTTGGGTATCTTTATATTAGGGTTTGGATACTATTTATTTGAAGGGATCAAGATTTTGGGTTAATTGCGATCAAATGTAAGGGTTTACTTTGTTGAAGTCTGAATCAGCGTTGGACTAATTATCCGTTTAATGATTCAATTGTTCGGTTCGTGTGCCTCAAATTTTTTATACCATCACTTTGTCTCGATGGTTAAAAAAAATTATGATGTGTATGATTTTCTCGATTTCTGTGTCGCCGTTGCGCACGATTGAAATTTCCTACGTTTATTGATAGCTCGATTTTCGTGCCTGATCAGATCTTCCGCTAGTTTCTGTTTGGTTAACTCGATGCGTACCATGTTCTGCTGTTTCTGATAATTCGTGCTAGTCCATACACTTGTTGACAAACTACTGTTACAGAAACATTGTATGCGTAGAGTTAAATTTCGTTCTGCGTGCCGACTGATCACACAAATTTACTTGGTTGTTGACCTCCTTTTGTCTGTCTTTTGGTGACTTGTACCGTGTCATTATAAAGTGTGGCTATGATGCCTCTCCTATTTTAATTACAGGTAATGCATGAACTTGTTATTTTATGTATTATATTATGCATGTGTGTCATGTCTATTCTTCTTCCACTGCCACACGTTTTGCTCACCATCCAATACAACCTTCTATTCCATAGTTCAACTGAAAAATCTCTGTCTTGGGTAGTCAATTTGCTACCTTATTTTGTGCCAAGCAGTACCCTTTCTTTGTTCAGTTACAGTTAGCTCTCACAATCTCTGACTTAGTTGACACCACTTCCATGAAATATTGTTGTGATTATTCTTTTCAGGATAAGCGTACTTCTGAGCAATTGCTACAACAATTAAAATACTCTATTGGAATCGCTCCGTAAATTTCCGAAAAGTTTCGTCAACATGACTTTGCGTTGTGTGACTTTGTGAGCCGTGGGCCGCAAGGTATAAATGACCAACTAGTTTACATAGCCTGCACAACTTATTGTTCTTTTATTTATTTATTTTTATTTTTCTCGACTAAGTCATTGGACTAAGTTTAGAAAATTTTATGAGTCATGTCACAGCGTTTGTGACTTTTTTATTTCTGACTTACCCACGTGGATTGGAACGTGGGCTAGCTCAGTGAAATGAGCTAAAGATCACGATCTTATTTTCTGACACGGTTCCACGTGCCAGTGATGGCATGTGTGACCTTATTCTGAATGGCTCTCTAATGTCAGTTTCTGTATAGTAATACATTTTGAAATTTTGTCTTTCTACGAAACATATTTTGTATTTTGACAATTCTGGTTCATATATGTTCTGTTAAAATTCTGTACGTCGGATGTTATTTCCACATGCCAGTGATGACATGTGTGACCTTATTCTAAATGGCTCTCTAGTGTCAGTTTCTGTATAAGAATACATTTTGAAATTTTGTCTTTCTACGAAACATATTTTGTATTTTGACAATTCTTGTAACACCCTAAATCGTGATATGTCTAACCGATTAGTTTATTATCTAGGCGACGACTTTTATACGCGAGATTTAACTTCAATTTCTATCAGCAAAATTTTATCGGAAACGTTAGCATCAATTAGCGTGATTGAATTTTTAACGGCTATATGTAACGAAAAATTTTAGAAAGTCATAAGTTAACTATAGCAGTTATTATTAATGTTGATTGATGTATTTAGCGACAATTGGAGTTAACAGTATTTTAGAAAATCTTAGCGGCAAATTTACTAGTGACTGTATATTTTAGCGACGAGTTATTTAAAATATCGGTGCGCTTATTATTAGTAATGATTTGCGAAACGAGATAATGTAGTAACCGGTTAACAATTTGCGTAACGCATAAAGTGTCGTAAATATTTATTTTTGGACCATTTCGCGATAATAAAGTTCGGGCATGAAAGATTTAGCGACAAAATGAATAGTGTAAGGGGTTTTGTGATAATTCTCAACTTAGGGTTTTAGTGTATATATATACACACTCTGTAGAGAGCAGCCGACCCTAGCTAGCAGCCTTCCCTCATTATTTGCTGATCCAAGACAGAGAGATAGAGAAAGCAACCGTGAAGAAAGCTTCCGGCGAAGTTGTCTCGGTAAGTTTACTTTTAGAAATTATGCTTCATGTATTGATGTATATATGTACATGTATTTAGGTAACGCTAACACTGTATGGGAGGGCTGCGAATGGATTGATTTAGGTAAAGCACGATTGGGTTGGGGTGCTGTTCTTGTGTCGGTATGTAAACTAATTTCAGACATTAGTGTATGTTGCGTATTGTTGTGCGTCGCGGGTACTGCGTGAGAATGTGGGCTGCCTAGGGAAGAGAAGTTGTTGTCGCCGGCGAATCTGGGGTGGCTTGGAAGGGAAGAAAAAGTCCCACTGCCGTGAGGCAGTTGGTATGAACCACCTGCTGGAGTGCAAGGTGCCGATATGCTGCTACGTAAAACTGCCATAAGGCAGCTTGGGTATAAGTGTGTGCACGGGTATACCGGTGTGTAGCCAAGTGCAGTGGATGTATTTTGGCATCTAGATGTGACGGTGGGTGTTCAGGAGTGTTCATGATAGAGAGAAATGGGGTGATGAAGCAGCCATGGTGGCTGCCATGAAAGGAAGGGGAATGAATTATGGGTAAAGCATTGGTGGGACAAACAAATAGAGTAGATTTGGAGAAAACAGTAGCCTCTCTCTTTCCTGAAGTAACATCCTAATGGTGACAAATAGAGGGAACAAGAAGTGGGTGTATGCAGGTGGTGGTGCGTGAGGTGTGTGTTGTCGTGATGTGTTATGTGGTATTGTGAGCACGTGGAGGTGAGTGGTGTGTGAAAAAGGTGGTGTGTAGTGTGTGCGCAGGAGTGTACTGAGTGTGTGTATATTTCATGTGTGGTTAGCGTGTACTTATGAGAGAAGATGGAAGTGGGGGTTGTGTAGATTAAACTGTGAAGTGCATGAGTGTGAGGAGAGTTTGAAAATGTGGTGAAAGAAGAAGAAGAAGAAGAAGAAGAAGAAGAAGGGTCACACGGCTGCCATAAACTAAATGGGTTTTCCTGTGAGCCATGAAAGGAAAGAAAAAGGGTATGGGCAGTAGCTTTGAAGGAAAATTATGGAGGATTAGGTTGGATATGGTGTTGTGTATATGGGAGTGATGTGGGGATGAGTGTGTATAGATTAATGTATATGTGCTTATGTGTATATGTATGAGATGGGTATGTGAACTTACAGGTATATGGGCATTACGTGTGAGTAGCTGCAGGTGGAGGATGTTGTTGGGTGTTATGAAGAAGGAGAAGACTGCTGAGAGAGAGGGAAAGTTTATGTTTTAAAGTTGGACTAAAATTTGTCACTAAAAAGCTATCCTATTCCAGCAGTCTCTTTTTCGAATTTTAAAAATATTTTAGAATATTATTTGGACAAAACTCAAAGAAGTAACTTATGTTAATTTTCCAAGATCTACACATAGTAAAAGTTTCAGATTTTTCGAAGCTCGGTAAGAATGCTAAGTAATTTTATTCGTAAAAAAGATTTCGGTGCATTTTTAAATAGTAAATTAAGTTATTAAATTATGATACTTTCATAATAGTCTTACATAGCTATGATAATATATATTCCCGAATTTCAAAAGTTTTGAAAGTCGTTTGCTATTTTTAGCGTTCTTAGTAGCGTAGCGCCCGAACGGATATAGCGTAACTCTTTATTATCACGATAGTTATTAAATTATTTCTAATGACTCTTTTAGGTTATATCTGGGTGGATAAGGTACTTTAGGCATTGGGGGAAAATATGAAATTATACATAAGTCGGGGAATGGTTGGGTAAAGTTTTACTCATCTAAAAGAAACATAATACCTAAACGTGTCCGAGCGACAATAAATGACATCCGTATAATTTGTTATTTAGGTTTTGATAGTCAAGAGGTAGGGCCGGCATTTGAGCAAATACCAGAAGCAGATTTTGAGCAAGGTAAGTACTCCTACCATATTCCTCCGTATACCCTATTTTTTGTTTATGTATATGTATAAATGAATTGTTCTAATTAGAAGTTTTAAAGCCTATTACATGCTACTGCTTTTGTGTAAATTGTTTGATGAGAAAATGCATAAAAAATGCCACGGAATGTTTTCTATGAGTAGTGTTTTAAAGTTGGCTTATATTGAATAAGACGGTATTTCTGGCTTGGTTGTTGCGCCCCATATCCACGGGAGAAAGTTGGATTGTTGGGTCCTGGTCAATAGGACGATACGTTGACGCACAGTACTGTTGCTCGCCGTGTGCCCTTGCGTCCACAATAATATGTATCCCGGACGAAGGAGGGATTGTGGACCCTAGTCAGGGGGAATGTACGCTGACCGCAACATGCCTATGTTATGATGAACTGTGATAGCTGTTGATGAGCCTACTCGATGTCATACTTCGTTTCTGAGAATCTTGGATGAATTGCTTTCAAAAGTATATATATGCATAGTATCTTTTGTGAAAATGTTTACCAGTTTTAAATTGAAGAAAATCATGGCATGTTTCATGGTTTTATGAATCCCAAAATCTATTTTAGGGATATGGTTTGTGTACTTACTGGGCCCCAAGCTCACCCCTTTTATAAATATTTTCAGGCGATCAACTAGATGAACATGAGTATTACGAGAGAAATGAGAATGAAGCCGCAGGAGATGCTCATTAGGAAGTTGTTTAAGCCCTTGAGAAATTGTAGAACTGTCAGTTATTTATTTGAATTGTTCGTAGCTTAATTTTAGGAGGTTTCTTTAAAATAAATGCTATCGGTCTCTTTGGAGGATTTCAGTAGAGATGATTTGAGAAAGAGTTGTAAGGGCATCTTTAGAAATTCATGTTATGGTGTTAGTTAATGTATGATTTTAGAATTGTGTACAGGTTTTAGCGAGTAAGGCCTGGCAGAGCCTTAAATTGGAGTCTATTAGGTCTGCGGCCGGTCACGTGCCTAACTCGTGGGCCTGCCCTTAGATTTGGGTCGTGACAATTCTGGTTCGTATATGTTCTGTTAAAATTATGTACGTCCGATCTTGTTTTCTCATATATCTTTGTATCCTATTTTGATTGGTTCGTTGAGCGACCTTACTGGGCATTTGACTCACCCCCCTTATTATTTTACTTTCAGGTGATCAGTACAGGGGATTGGATTACGGGCCTAGCAATTTGACTGAGAGCTAACGGTTTAATCTCAGAGGTACTTTGATTTTATTTTTTTTTGAAATTATAATAAGAGGAAATATTGGGATTTCGATGTTTCATTTGGAACTACTTCTAGGAGTAAATTCGGGATTAAATTACTGTTTTAGGCCTATTTAACATTTAATTGTGTAAATTGGAGATTTTCTGATTAGATGCTCTGAATAACCTGTTTGGAAGACTTTCGAAAATTTGAGATTTTCTGACTTTGTTTATTTGATATTAACGCTCCGAAAATTCGAGGCGTTACACCTATGCACTGCTAATACCCGAACATTACTTAAATTTATCACCCGTTTTCACAATCAGCTTGGCTCGAGCATGGCCTTCGGATATCTGGAATTGTTCTATTATGCCCAGATGTGCCATCAGAAGCCAGACATGCGTGAGAAGCTCTCCCCCTTTCCGGAGCTGCTGAGCATGGTGATTCCCTCTGCAGTGAGTAGCCGCGTACGCGAGCATCTCCACTCACACATGGCTCGCAATTCCCCATGTATGTCCCTCCATTGCCCGCAGCGACTTTGCGAGCCTGCTCCAGTCCCCCTTCACCTTAGCCGGTAAAACTTCAAGTGTTCACTTGGAGCAGCTTCCTGCAGGCCTTGGCATTGCCATGTATCGGACTCTTCTCTTGAAAAAAACTCCCTGGCTTCGGCACAAGTGTCCCGAAACCTGATCATCCCAATTCCTTTTGGAAACATATAAGGGCACATGACAAGAAGATACATCATATAGTCTGATATGTGCTTGCATTCTTTACATTTGGGATCAGCTAGATTTTTGCCGCGATCCATGTAATAGCACAGATCGGTGGCAATGTGCCAGATAGGAATGCTCTGATCAAATTCAACGTCGCTAGTACTCCATTTAAGATACTTGTGGCAATCATTTTCTCTGAGAGCGAAAATGATTGCCACAAGTGTTAAATTGATCGAAAATGAGCTCTTTCAACTCAGAGGAAACTCTGCTATATGTCTTGTAACGGTGCTTCTCTCGGAAATCATCAATCTGAAAGAACTTTTGGACTCTCTGGCACATTGCAGGCTTATCCCTTAGGTAAACGCTTAGCACGTTATATTGCGCCATCAAATTGGACCACCATAGTTTCTTAGGACGTCGTAAAGAAGAAACTACTAACAGGTCGCTACGAGTTTTATTGTGTTTGCTCAACCAATGATCCATCCAATCGGAGTCGAGCATAACAACAACCACATATATATCTAGTAGGACAGCCACCACCAGCAGTAGGTAACATGTTGGTCGCTACTCTTGTCACATAGAAACACAAATACTGCCAAAGCCGAAAGCGTGCAGCTGAAACTGGCAGCACGAATCACGCAGCCTGTGACAGTGTAGGCAACGGGTGCCTTGGTGTAAAGCATGTCAAACGCGAATCCAAGCTCAACCTCAATGACAGGGAAAGCCTTTTCCGCATTGAGCTTTCGGAAGTATCTCTGGCTACTGTCTGTCTTGAAAACAGAGGATGAGGTCCACGAATAGACGCTTGAATATCTGGAAAAGATTATAAGCTTCGCATATTAACTTGTCTTCCGCCTCAGGATCAGAACGGTCGGTTAAAACAGGAATCTCGATAACCTCATCTGCCTTGACATGGAAGCCCTCTGCCTTTTTTAAAGTGAATTCGTCCATGAACTTGGCATATTTGGGACCAGGATCAGGTGAGGTGAGCATGGAATCGCGGAAATGCTCAGTGCTTGCTGACCACAGCGCCCACGTCCACTCGCCATACTTGATTAGACCCGTGTTCAGCATGAGTAAACTGAAGATTGACAGCCAAGCCGCGTAAGGAAGATGTAGACAGCAACTCCCGCCTGTATAACTAGCCCTGCCAAATGCCTCAACCAAAGCTCATTGTCTTCCATCGCGTAGGCGGTAATAGTATCTGGACCGCCCAAGTGGAGCAACAAAACGGCGCCCAGAAAGACGCGAGCTCGTTCAGGGATTGGACATGATCGGGGTCGAGTTCCTGCTTGGGGTTGCAGCCTTGTTGTTGCTGAACATTCTTGGATATGACGCCCAAAGCCACTGTTGCCATCCAATCCGCCATCAAGTAGGCAGACCAAAGAGCAACTCTGATCCTAGTTTTGGGCATGTACTTCCTTTTGTTGCCAAACAAGACTAGCACCACTTGAGATACGAGGCTCAAGAGGATTAGTACGCGCAGCTCCCAGTCATTCCACACTTTCTTTACTCTCTCTGGGAACACCTCCATCAGGCTCCTCTTCTCCACATATATCAACGCACTCGCAACTGCCAACCAAGAAAGACAATTCCATGAAAATTTGATTTTTCTGAATCACAGCAGGCTAAAACTTCTACATATCTGACAAATGAACATTTGGGAAATAGCATACGAAGCCATGGTTAGTCAAAGTTCTCGTGTAGAGACATCAGATTCGACCACCATAGTTTCTCAGGATGTCGTAAAGAAGAAACTACTAACAGGTCGCTACGAGTTTTTTTGTGTTTGCTCAACCAATGATCCATCCAATCGGAGTCGAGCATAACAATCACGGCATATATATCTAGTAGGACAGCCACCACCAGCAGTAGGTAAGTGATGATCAGATCAACATGTTGGTAGCTACTCTTGTCACAGCGAAACACAAATACTGCCAAAGCCGAAAGCGTGCAGCTGAAACTGGCAGCACGAATCACGCAGCCTGTGACATTGTAGGCAACGGGCGCCTTGGTGTAAAGCATGTCAAACGCGAATCCAAGCTCAACCTCAATGACATGGAAAGCCTTTTCCGCGTTGAGCTTGCGGAAGTATATCTGGCTACTGTCTCTGTCTTGAAAACTGAGGATGAGGTCCACGAATAGACGCTTGAATATCTGGAAAAGATTATAGGCCTCGCATATTAACTTGTCTTCCGCATCAGGATCAGAACGGTCGGTTAAAACAGGAATCTCGATAACCTCATCTGCCTTGACATGGAATCCCTCGGCCTTTTTTAAAGTGAATTCCTCCATGAACTTGGCGTAGTTGGGACCAGGATCAGGCGAGGTGAGCATGGAATCGCGGAAATGCTCAGTGTTCGCTGACCGCAGCGCCCACGTCCGCTCGCAATACTTGATTAGACCCGAGTTCAGGATGAGTAAACTTAAGATTGGCAGCCAAGTAGAACCAGGCCAAGCCATAAGGAAGATGTAGACAGCGACTCCAGTCTGTATAACTAGCCCTGCCAAATGCCTCAACCAAAGCTCATTGTCTTCCATCGCGTAGGCGGTAATAGTATCTGGACCGCCCAAGTGGAGCAACAAAACGGCGCCCAGAAAGACGCGAGCTCGTTCAGGGATTGGACATGATCGGGGTCGAGTTCCTGCTTGGGGTTGCAGCCTTGTTGTTGCTGAACATTCTTGGATATGACGCCCAAAGCCACTGTTGCCATCCAATCCGCCATCAAGTAGGCAGACCAAAGAGCAACTCTGATCCTAGTTTTGGGCATGTACTTCCTTTTGTTGCCAAACAAAACTAGCACCACTTGAGATACGAGGCTCAAGAGGAGTAGTACACGCAGCTCCCAGTCATTCCACTTTTTCTTTACTCTCTCTGGGAACACCTCCATCAGGCTCCTCTTCTCCACATACAGCAACGCACTCGCAACTGCCAACCAAGAAAGACAACTCCATGGAAATTTGATTTTTCTGAATCACAGCGGGCTAAAACTTCTACACATCTGACAAATGAACATTTGGGAAATAGCATACGAAGCCATGGTTAGTCAAAGTTCTCGTGTAGAGACATACCTCCAAGGAGCATTTCTTCATGTAGCTTTTCAACAGTATTAATTGCGCAAATGGGAGATTCTGTGGATCAAGTGGGGCTTAAGAGAAGAAAGCATACATTCAGAAATCGCAAAAGCAAGAACTTGAACATTCAGCTCAGGGAGCAGGCCAGCTGGGGAACGTTTTTTGATGGATTGACCTTGACATATCAAAGCCAAGTAGCTTTCTGCGTACATGGTATAAGATTCCTTTGTCTAGTCTTTTTGTTTCAATACGGAGTGCTAAGAAAGAAACCCTTTGGAGTGCGAAAGCTCCCAAGTCCCAGCACGCCAGGACCCTTGAAAGCAAATGGCTCTCCCTCTTGACTAGTAGTCTCTGGTGGCTGCTCGCCGGTTGACCCCATCACTCTGTGCTGAAAAAGCAACTTCCCAACTCCATCTGTAATGTAATCTATATATCTATGGGAGCTGATCCATTGATAGCGCTAGCAAAATGGGGTATTTGCTAGCGCGATCTGGACCGTCCATCCCGAAAGATGGACGGCCCAGATCTTTTTTTTTGCATTTTTTTAAGTATGTCCGCTACATTATGTAGCGGACAATTATTTGACAAAAATATCCTTTGTGCCCATCCGCTACATAATGTAGCGGACCGTCGAGATACACTTTTTCTGCCTATCTCTTTCTCTGTCCTTTCTTTCTTCTTTTTGTGCTGACACACTCTCTCCCTCTCCCATCAATTTTCAGACTCTCTCTCTCTTGCTGTCCCCACTCCACTCCCTCATTCCTCCTTTGCTTCTTCTTCAGACGAATCGGACGAATTGGACGTGTGGAGCTCGGTCGGCTGCGGCGTCGTCTCGCCGGACTACAGGAAACTGGTGGTGAGTTCGAGGAAGAAGCCGCTGGCGGCGGCGAAGAGGGCTGAGGCGGTGGTCGGGGGGACGGCGTCGTCGCTGCCGGTGAACATACCAGATTGCGGTGAAGGGGTTAAGTTCGGCGTCGTCGTCGTTTTTGTTGTTGGCTTTTGTGATTGGGTTAAGTTTGGCTGCTGACTTTGTTGCCATGGATAAGATTTTCTTGGACTGTGGGGGTTCTGGGGATTCTACCGATACAGATGGTCGGAAATGGACCACGGATATTGGGTCAAAGTTTGCTTTGGAGAACCTTGCCGGAAAGGGACCGTTGGAGAACCTTGCCGACCATCTCTGTAGTGCCCATTGAATGCCAAGGCTGAAATCAACCAATTGAATGCAAAAACATCTGGGTAATGGGAGTTTGAGATAGGCCGCGCTGAAAGGCTGAAACATCTGGGTAATGCCAAGGCTGAAATCGTGGGTTTGTTAGTTGTGGTGGTCGGAGCTCGGGGATGAGGCCAACGCCTCTGCTGCGGCGACGCCGGAGTCGAGCTCGGCCGTGTTGTGGGCTGTTGTCATTGCTGCAAAGAGGATGGAGAGGAGAGAGACAGAGAGAGACAGAGATGAAGAAGAAGAAAGGAGGGGACATGAGAGGCAGACATGTCAGGAGAGAAAAAGGGTCTGCCTCTGTCCGCTACATAATGTAGCGGATAGATTTATGTCAAAAAAAAAGTACTACCTCTGTCCGCTACATAATGTAGCGGATGGAGTTGGAGGGTATTTTTGTGAGAAAATTGTCCGCTACATTATGTAGCGGATGAGAGAAAGGAGAGAGAGAAAGAAAAAAAAGTCATAACATTAATGACAGAAAGAGAAAAAAAAAGTCTGAAAACTTGTCCGCTACATTATATAGCGGACGGACTCGGAGGGTATTTTTGTCAAAAAAATGCAAAAAATTGTCCGCTACATAATGTAGCGGACGTACTTAAAAAACGCAAAAAAAAATATCTGGGCCGTCCATCTTTTGGGATGGACGGCCAGATTGCGCTAGCAACTTCTTCTATTTTGCTAGCGCTATCAATGGATCAGCTCCCTATATCTATATCTATATCTATATCTATATATATATATATATATATATATATATATATATATATATATATATTGTTCATACCCTATTCTGGTCGCACCCCAGGACCCGCTAAGGGACCCACTTTGCACGACACATCACCCAGTCAGCGGTCAACTTTTCAACGCTCGAGGGCCGGTCAAAGCAACGCATGCTCAAGTCACGTGAACCATTCGTGAAGCGACTTCGGCGTGCCTTCCACCCTTGGGGGTCGGCCACCCTCCGGGGTCGGCCACCCCAAGGGGTCGGCCTCCCTCTGGGTTCGGCCACCCCAAGGGTCGGCCTCCCTTGGGGGTCGGCCACCCCAAGGGGTCGGCCTCCCTCTGGGTTCGGCCACCCCAAGGGTCGGCCTCCCTTGGGGGTCGGCCACCCCAAGGGGTCGGCCACCCTTGGGGGTCGGCGACCCTTTGGGGTCGGCCACCTGCCTTGAATACCGACGCCGTCACCTTTGACCGTGCTCCGTTGTCACGACGACCGTCGCTCGCGGCCGCACTCCGCCATAGTCGCGACGACCGTCGCTCTCGGCCGTGCTCCTTCGTCGCGATGACCGTCGCTCGTAGTCTCGATGACCGTCACTTGTGGCCGCTCTGTCGCCATGACAACCGTCGCTCACGGTCGCGCGCCATCCACGCAACGACCCTTGTCGCTCGGAGATCACTCTGCGACCCTCGTCGCCCGCACTCAACCGCGCCCCATGCGCTGCAATCATGTTATATGCTCACGGGATAGGCTACTCCTCCAGGACACTATCTCCGCCGGGGTGCCTGCGTGACTGGCCTACGTGCTCTGGCACTGGGGGCTCGCGTCGGCACCCCTAAGGACTATGACCCCCGGGTCACTCCGAGATGGGAGCAGGTCTTCGGAAGGGCATCTTGCCTAGTCCACCTGGCAGCTGGGCGTCGGGTCTTCCCCACCGCTGCCAGGCCTGTGGGATTCAGTAAGGGCTTGGACTGGAGGCTGGGGCAACGGGCTACTCTGACCATGCTACCGCGGCATGATCAGTCTCCTCAGACAGGCAGAGAGATGTCGCAAGGGCAGGGCAGCACGAACTTAGGGACCGGCAGTCCAACGGAGGATCAGTGCTTTGGCCCCCTGGCGACGTGTCGTTCCCAGGGGGTGACACATGTCAACTTATGACACATGCACATTTTTGCCTATAAATAGTGGACTTTGGAGCTTTTTCAAGGATCTTTCTCTCATTTTGACTTTTCACTTTCTCTCTCTAAAAAGACATTCTCTCTGGAATTCTAGTGAGAGAAACACACTTGGCTCCCGTCCACGGACCCTCGACGCTGCACCCTTGTCACGGACTGTAGACTGTCGGTCCTGTTCATCGTCACCCTGCCTGCGCAGCGCTGCCAGCCCTCACGACCTGTCTGGGGAGCCTTGCCCTCGGCCCTTACGCCGTCCTTGCTGTCTCCCGCGTTGCCTACCTGGAAGCTGACTCAGACCGCATCCTTTGTGGCACCTCCACGTAGCATCGAACCATTTTCGGCATCATCATTTTGGCGACTCCGCTGGGGAGGTGAGCATCGTATTGCGGTTTGCACACCTTCCGGACTTAGGCATTATGCCTGTGCAACGGAGAGCTACGAGGGCAACCAGCCAAGGACCTAACCCCGCCATGCAAGAACACCACCTCGGTGATCAGGAAGAGACTAGCGCCACGCGGCTCCGAGACCAGCTGCCAACCACTACCCCCGACGTGCAAGTGCTCGTAAATGCAGCCATCCAGCAACTCACTCCAACCATCACCACTCTGCAAGATTCACAGACCACTCTACTAGCCGCCATTATGGAGATGCAAAAATCCATACAAGCCCTGTCCTCACAGCAGGCCGCTCCATCAATCCAGCCTTCAGGACCGGGGCCAGCTTTTGACATCGCCCCGGCCCCAGTGTCGCGACTACCGCCGCCTTGGATATCTAGACCCTTGGCGGTAGGGCTCGCAACACCCTCGCTGCCGGTAGCCGACATATCTCCTTCTGCAGTGCCGCCCCGCAAGCTACACACGGATCTCGGGCCAGTCTTGCAGCAGATTCTCCCCGCTGTCACACCATCTCATCTGACGCCGGCAAGAAGCTCCTCCGAAACGCATGACTCCATCGAGATGGAACCTAATCCCTATCCAATTGAGCAACACCAAACCCCCGGCCAAGTGATGGGCATGTCTCGCCAACCCACACTCGCCCCTGCACAGCTGCCCCTGCCAGCACCTGCACTATACCAACCCTCCCATGTCCCCGTTCATCAAGCCGTGCCATCTGGGGGCTCGGGGGCTCGCGACGCACCAGGCGGTCATCACCCCTTGACCGGCAATGAGGCGCCATCCTCCAACTATGTCACTCGGTCAGATTTGGAAGCCCTTGTCCGTCGCCTGTCGAGGAATTCCGAGCCGGACTCCTCAACCCATTTAACCGGACACGCCCCGTACGCCAATGATATCGCCATCGCACCCTACCCCCTCAAGTACAAGCAACCAAACTTTGTGCTCTTCAACGGACGTGAGGGAAACGCCCGTGAACATCTAACAAGGTTCGCAGGCTCCTTGGAGCAGTATGGTACAGGAAGCAGCTTAAAGTTGAGAGAATTCCACAAGTCCCTTACGGGCTTGGCTTACACTTGGTATCACCAGATCCCCGCAAGGACCGTCCACACCTGGAACGACATGGTCCAGCTGTTCTTAGACAAGTTTCATTACGAGACCGAGCGCGTGACTATCGTTGATATTGCTGGCATTCGCCAGAACCAGGGGAAGACTTGAATAAATATGTGCATCGTTTTCATCTCAAGTGCCTTGAGTGCACAGATTTCAGCAAAGACGAAACGTTGGTTCCCATATGCATCAAAAATATGATTGACGTCTACCGAGTGCATATCGAGAACCTACAGTTAAGGTCATGGGGACACCTCAAGGAGACAGCCCGACGAACTTACGAGACAGTTGGTCCTGTCAAGTCATGGAAGCCTCGACCGCAAAGTACGCTGTTGGCCTCAGCAGATGCACCTATCACTCAACGTAGCAACGACAACAACAACTATGCAGGCTTCAAGCGTCAGCTTCCAGATGTGAACCAAGGCTCCGACAAGCGAAGGCAACAAAGACCTGCACCTAACTATCCCTGTGATCTGAATACAGTGAAGGAACTCTTGGCCGAATGGGTGGCGCATGACAAAAATTTCCAACTGCCACCAATGCGGACCAATATCACAGACGAAGAAAAGGCCAGGCCCACCTACTGTCCTTTCCATCGAGCCCTTGGCCATCCGCTCAAAGATTGCAATGCACTGCGAACCATCTTTGCAAGGAAGGTAGCGTCGGGCGACCTGCAGCTACGGAAAAACAACGATGTGCGCAAAGATCCCTACCCACCGCATCGCAACAGTAGGGAGCACCAGGCCCTTATGGCTGTCACTGACCATGTCGAGCCTGTAATCCACGAAGCCCCGGCAGAGCCCACACTGACCCTCGTGCCTCCTCCAGCTAAGCAGTCGATGCCTTCCCTTCGACAGATGACGAAGATCAAAAGTTTTTTTGATGAAATGGGGTTTTCACCCGCCGCCCGGACTTACCTTTCCAATTGCCTGCTCGAGGTCACCACCGGCCTCGGTCCCGAATGCTTCGCCGCCCAGGCTGAATTACGTCACATCCCCTCCACGGCCTTAGTCTTCTGGGATGAAGACTCGCCGCCGGTCGAGCATCACAATCGGCCGCTGTTTTTAGAGTGTACTGTTAATGGCACGGGCTTCCGTCGTGCCTTGGTTGATTGCGGCGCCTCGATCAACATCATACCCCTCATCACCCTGCAACAGGCCGGCATTCCCCCAAGGAAAATCATCCGTGACCCCGTCAATATTACCGGCTTTGGACAGGGTCCTCAGTCGACCCTCGGCCATATCACTGTCGACCTCATGGTCGGAACTGTCCGTCGCGACACTACTTTTCACGTAATAGACAGCGAGTCTGCCTTTCACCTCCTGCTCGGGCGACCATGGATCCACGTCAACAAGGCCGTTCCCTCAACATACCATCAATGTGTGAAGCTGGTAGCCGGTTCTACGGGACATGAGGTAGCAATGACAATCCCTGCAACCAAAGCCCCCTTTGAATGCGCCGAGTCTTATTTCGCCGAGGCCTCCTTCTTCACTAATTTTGCCGAGGATGGGAGAATGCTACTCATGTACATTCTACCAGGCTGCCGACCTGGGATGAGCTGTGCGGGGACAAGCTTCCCAAGGCAAAACCGGGAGAAGTAACAAGAATAATGGGTCAACCCCACCGCTTCCGCCTGCTGCCACGACCAATTCCCCCCCTTCTTCCCCCAGGTCCAAGAAGCAAAAGGCTGAGCCGGCCTTTCGACGTATCGTCAAGGACGGCAAGATCATCTATCAATTATGACGGTATGCAGGGGCTCCAGGCGGTCCCTCCTCAGACCCCCTCGACCCCGACCCCCTTGGAGAGACTGAATGGTGCCGCACGGCCGAGCATTGCCAGCCAGATCCTGACCTCACCCCCGGCGCGGCACCACCTTGCTATGAGGACGGCCCTCGACCTCAGGCTGAAGATATTGAAGAAATCAACCTGGCCGACCCGGGCGAAGAACCGCGGCACACCTACATTGGCACAAAACTCGCCCCCGGCCGAAGAGAGGAATTGGTTTCCCTCCTGCACGAGTATCGTGATGTCTTGGCATGGAGCTACAATGAGATGCCCGGACTGGATCCTGCCTTAGTCACACACCATCTCAACATTGCTACCGGATCCATCCCTAGCCGACAGCACCCGCGGACATTCCGCCCCGAGCTCGAATTGAAAATCAAGCAAGAGATTGAACGCCTCCTGCACGCAGGCTTCATCGAACCTATCACTCACCCTATTTGGCTGGCTAATGTCGTCCCTGTACAAAAGAAGAATGGCCAAGTCCGCGTCTGTATCGACTTTCGGGACTTGAATAAGGCGTGCCCCAAGGACGAGTTTCCACTACCCAATATCGACATGCTCACGGAGGCCGCCGCCGGATATGAAACTTTATCTTTCATGGATGGGTTCGCAGGTTATAATCAGATTCGCATGAACCCCGACGACAGCGCCAAGACAGCCTTCCGCACTCCTATGGGTAATTTTTGTTGGAAAGTTATGCCTTTCGGCCTCAAGAATGCGGGTGCTACGTATCAAAGGGCTATGACAGCAATATTCCATGACATGATACACCGTACTGTGGAAGACTATGTCGACGATCTTATTATCAAATCCAGGAAGGAAAGTGATCACCTCACCGACCTTCAAGCGGTCTTTGATCGTTGCCGCCAGTATAACATGCGGATGAATCCATTGAAATGTGCCTTCGGAGTCTCCTCCGGCAAGTTCCTCGGGTTCTTGGTCAGTCGACAGGGCATCGACGTTGACCCCTCGAAAGCAGCCTCCATCCAAGAAATGCCCCCCCCAAGAACACAAAGCAACTGAAGAGCTTCCTCGGCAAGGTCTCTTACCTCCGACGCTTCATACCCGCACTGGCCGAGCTCATTACGCCATTTCAACACTTGACGCGTAAAAGCGCACCATGGAATTGGGGCGCGCCCCAACGGCAAGCATTTGAACAGATTAAGGCGGTCCTCATGTCACCGCAAACCATGGTCGTACCACAACGGGGCATCCCACTCCTACTCTACCTGACTTCCACACCCAGATCCATCGGGGCTTTGCTTGCCCAAGAAGTCGAAGGTGTCGAGCGTCCTGTTTATTACCTCAGTAGAGTGATCAGAGGGCCCGAAGCCAACTACTCCGAGCTCGAGAAACACTGTCTAGCCTTGGTGTACGCCTCACAGAAGTTCAGACATTACTTTCTGGCGCATCAGATCACACTCGTCACCAAGGCTGACCCGCTCCGTTACATGCTTACGCGTCCCGCCCTGTCTGGCCGACTCACACGGTGGTTGCTGCTATTGGCCGAATTCGGTTTATCTATCAAGAATCCTACAGCTCTGCGGAGCCAAGCACTCGCAGACCTCCTGGCCTTCTTCCCACGCCAACAATGTGAACCGATATCGGATCAACTGCCTGGGGAGGAGACAGCCCTGATCACCGACATCGATGGACTGTGGACGCTTGAATTCGACGGCTCTGCCACTAGCAAAGGTCCCAATGGCACGCCCCTCCGGCAAGGGGGTGCCGGCATAGTCTTGCGGGCACCAGACGGTGTTACCACTTCATTATCCTTCAAACTTGCATTCCCGGTGTCTAACAACGAAGCTGAATACGAGGCACTTGTCATTGGCCTCATGATCGCCGTCAGTATGGGGGCTAAGGCGCTGTGTGTGAAAGGAGATTCAAATCTGGTCATGAAGCAGGCGGACGGGGAGTTCGCGGTCAAAGAACCAGCCTTGGCACCTTATCGTGCCTTGGTGCAACACTTGGAAGGAAGACTCGGTCATGTCCAGTATGAACATCACAATAGGTGCCACAACAGACATGCGGACTGCTTGGCCACGATCGCGTCAAAGATAGAGGTCGATGGTGAACAACGGATGCTAACCATCGTCAAGAGAATGGAACCATGCACAGCACTGAACCTAGTCCCGAGGGACGTTACTGCGGACGATTGGAGGCAACCTATTATCGACAAACTTAAAGCGCCATCTCTTGCTCATGCCTCCACCCTTACAGACTTTTCAATGATGGGAGATGTCTTATACAGGCGGTGTCCCGGAGGCACTCTAGCAAGATGTTTGGCACCGGAAGAGGCAAAACACAAATTACAGCTCGGCCACCAGAAGTGTTGTGGCCTCGACGGTCCCCCTCTGTATCGTCGCCTCCAGCGTATGGGATTATATTGGCCATCCATGGCCAAGGACGCCTCGGATATACAAAAGGATTGTCCCGAGTGCTTGTATGCACCCGACGGTGCCGAAGCTCTTGTCATTGACATCGAGGGTGACTGGCGCCAGCCTTTCATCCAGTATCTATCCCACGGGATTCTACCACCTGACCGCGGCTCAGCACGATCCATCAAGCGCAAGGCAGTCAGGTATTTTGTGACGGAAGGCGAGTTATTTCGCAAGGGATTTTCGGGACGCACCCTGCGATGCTTGCAAGGTGCCCAAGTGGTCAAGGTCATTAACGAAGTACACAATGGTGATTGTGGTGAACATCAAGGCTCCCAGAAGCTGTATGCAGAATTACTAAGATTGGGGTATTATTGGCCGACTATGGAATCCGACTCCATCTCGCATGTCCGACGCTGCCAACCCTGCCAGCGGCACGCCGACAGGATACACTCGCCAGCATCCGACTTGCACATGATCTCAGCACCGTGGCCATTTCATTCTTGGGCCCTCGACCTCATCGGCCCCATCCACCCGCCGTCCAGACGCCATTCATGGATCATGGTTGCTACTGAACGCTTCACGAAGTGGGTTGAAGCCGTACCTCTGCGGAGAGCCACGGGAGGTGCCGTTTCCAACTTCTTACGCGACGTCATCTGTCGTTTCGGCATCCCTCGATGTATTATATCTGACAATGGCACCCCATTCATTAACCGAGAGGTTCGAGCTCTCATGGAAGGGTACAACATCAGCCATGCCACATCAACTCCCTATTACCCGCAAGGTAATGGTCAAGCTGAAGCGTCCAACAAGACTTTGCTACGAGTATTATCGCGAATGGTGCATGACGCCGACCGGTCGTGGTCCGAACAACTGAATCTGGCACTCTGGGCCTACAGAACATCCCTGCACACAGCGACAAAGGCCACGCCCTTCTCTCTCGTCTACGGGGACGAGTGTGTGGTACCTGCCGAGATCGCAGAACC